>PPHD01004025.1:0-29674 GCA_002909625.1 Bambusicola thoracicus | reverse complement strand
GACAAAATGAAATCAGTAACCTTCAATGCAGCATCAAATTCCCAGCAAGCAGCATATTAGCACAGAATAAGCCGTTTACTGAATGATTAAAGGCAGCTTAAAATTTTAATTTTTGTAGATGAGGATTATGGCATCACATTTTGTCCAGGTTTGTAGAAGGTGCAAGGAGAATAACCCTAACAGATAGCACCCAAAGCAGTACAGGCACAAAACAGTACCGGGACTTCACAAAATTCTGCATCTCTTATAGCACCTTTTGAACATTTGCACACAGTGCTTCAGTTCTATCTATTTCAGACAAAATGAAAAAGGGTTTTTTGTCTTCGGTATTTCCATCCCTACCTTTAAAGGTCTGTGTATTTCAAAGAGCCTGACAAGAGGCCTTCAGAGCATCTATCTGTTGAGGTCACAGTACAAAAGCAAAACTCCCTGCAACGCTAAGCAATGTCATGGTATAACAAAAAAGGATGAATAGTGTCTCGATTTTTTTGTGTGTGGCCCTGTTAGTATCACAGAGCATGCAAGGATTTAACGAAACAATGACAGATGAAACATTTCTCAGGCTCTAATTAATTATTTTCCAGAACAGCCATTTAACACTCAACCTTCTTTTCACTTAACACTCAGTTTAGCTCCATGTATGAGCAATTCATTTCCAAACTCAACTATTTGATCATATATGCTTAGATTTAAGCATACTCCGGGCATATGCTTTAAATTCGGAAAATGCTCAAACAGTTTCTGCAGGTTGCACGAGGCACGCCTACCACAGACCACATGCAGGGTGCGATCGTGCAGATGCTAAACTGCCTCGAGAGTGCCTTGTGCCTAATGCAATTGTAGAGATGTGAAAAAATATCTGGAATAGCAGTATCGTAGTTTTGACAAAATTTCATGGTTCTGCACCAGGAGTGCCCTTCTGCCCCTGGCACCACAGCACTCATTAGCACTAGAAGTGAGTGCAGAGCCTTGGAGCAGGAAGCAAAGGCTGACACAGGTGCGGTGAGGTGAAGGATGCCCATGTCCTCACACCAGGATCCCCAGGCTTTGCTCAGCAGCTTTCCCCTGCAACTGAGACATTTCTGTCCAACTCTGCTATCTAAAGCTGTAAATGTAAATCACGGGCTGAAAAAGATGCAACCATATTTACACACCTTACTGTACGAAGAGATGCACAAGCAATAATCTGTAAGAGCTTGAGTCCATGGGATGATCCATTGAAACAGTTTTAATCAAATTTTGCTTTTTCCTACCAGGTATTTATAGCAACTGTTCTTCTGCAGCTCTATCAAAAGCAGACAAATCCTCACCAAAAATAAGAATGTGTTCTTCTGCTTCTGAGTTTATGTAATGTGTATGCCAGAAGTGTGCTCTCTGCCTGTTTTATTTATAAGTCAACTGATCATGAAGAACTTCCCAAATTCACTGTCACCAATAACTGAGTAACCTTCGGAGTGCACAACTGATTATCAAGTCTCAGCAGAAGAGACATCTAATATAATTTTTTCCTGTTGGAGTCAAGTGAGGATGTACCATAAGTGCACTTCTATTATAAATTCTGCTTTGTAAATAACTATCAGACAATATTGATATTTTCAAAACTATACAGGTACTTGAGCTGTTAATGTTGTTGCAATGCTGTAGTATATTTTACTAAATAAGAAGTCAAAGCATGCTAGAAATTACTCCAAAATTCTGTTTTATTAAATTTAATTAGATAGATAGTTAATTGTAAGTATCCTAAAAATGAGTATGTCTATGGATCCCTGGAAAAGCCATCCCCAGCCCATTTCAGTGGAAGGAGAGACAGCTGCTGCAGGCAGAAAGAGCAGCCTTCAAGAAAGATCCATATTTTAATGTCAAAGTTTTGGTTTTGACAATTCAGTCCTACTGTCCAGGAGAGGCATGGATCTCCACAAGGATTAAAATCATTATTTCATTAAAGCAACTACTGGGATGATACCCAATAAGTAGTTTTGTTTGCGTATTCTTTAGACTTGCTGTCATCTAATCAACCAGCAAATAGTTTATCCCGAATGCATTAGTATCATGTCCTATGGGGACATATATGGGAATATTCTAGGAAATACCAGGTCAACAAGAGGTCGTACCACATTTCATTCTGTCTACAAAGACAGAATTTTATTTGAGATATTATTCATTACTTCACTTTTAACATCCTAACTCTGAGGATTTACACTACAATACATTAATTTCAAAATCCTTTATCTTAATTTGATATTGCCAGATGAACAAGTGTGTTGCTTTATGAAAAGCATGGATCTTCCACAGAAAACTCATAACAGATATATGAAAAGAACTCAAAAAACTGAACTGCACAACAACCCTTTGAAGTACCTCCGGATTATAATGTAAGGCATGTCCATAATTACTCAGTGGTGCAAACAATGAGTATTTTATTCTGGGGCAGAAGATTTCAAATCAGTTAAGAGAGAGAGCATTCTGTTTCACATTGATTATTCATTAACACAAATAAGATGAATGCTAAAAGTTGCCTAAATGCAAATTTGAGTGAACAGATCTCACTCTTTCATGAATTTTCATTGAACTTCCAATTGTGAAGCTGTTATTTAAAAGGAAGAGTAAAAATACCATGCTTGAAACAATGTTGTAGCAGACAACTTGTATTCCTATGAGCACTTACCATGTAGTTTTATGTTATGCTGTACTGCTTCTCAGAAAAGTCTATCTGCCATAGCTCTACACACCTACAAAACATCAAACAATGCTATCGCTTGTACAGAAACTCCCCAGTTAGAATAACTTTGCAAATACTTTCCCCTTGAGACTTTGGAAATAACCACTCACTCTACACATAGCATCTCTTCCCTATTCACTAAACCAGCTCAGCTTACCAGGCCCATCTTCCTTCCCTGGCAATTAGGGGAACTGAGTTATCTAGCCCTCTGAATACGTTCAAGCTGTGACCTGGTAAAAAGCCCCAGTACTTCTGCATTCTGCACACAGAGTAACAGGGAATGAGGCATTGACCTTGCCACTGCACAGAATAAATTCTAAATATAGCATGATTTCTAGGTACTCCAATGTTCTTTTGCCCGTTAACTGTTAACACCTGACACCGGGCAAGTATTGTCCTGAGGCACTGTTGTTGTTTGACTGTTTTGTTGGTTGTTTTTTTGTTTTGTTTTGCCCTCTTATTTCAGGCTAGAAGAAAACTGGTAAAGAGTTAAGATGACATTTGGCTTGACTCCCTGTGTAGCTGGGTATGTCCTATACGGTGTAAGCTAGAAGTCTGTCAGGGCAAGTGACGGCAGCTAGCAGTCTCAATTTTGCAAGCCAGACTTCGTTCCTCTCTATCTGGGCTATTGTTTTATTGTTGTTATTGAGGGTGCTGCTTTTTTTGGTATTATTTTGGGTTTTTTTTTGTTGTTTCCAGGAGAGGTGGGTGTTTATAATAAGTATGTTTCTTTAATTACAATTGTGTCAATACTCAGGATGCTGCCACTAGACAGCTGAACAGTGGCAGAAAAGACCCATAAAATGGGTAATGTACTGTGCCCTAAAAATCCTTCTGAAGAGCAGAGAGGAGGAGGAAGGGAGTTCAGAGATGTCCAGAAGAGATCTGCATATGTTAAATCCAATGCACAGTGCACCATTTACAGAGCATCAAAACAATAACAATTGTTGCTACAAGGGAGATGCATATAACCTTCACTCTCCTTTTTTTTTCCCCACAATTTTATTAGCTTTATAAGAACCTCAGACCCTTCTTGAAGCAACATCTAACTTCTCCTCTTTTGGTAAGGTTTAGAGATAATGAATTAATACTGCTCTCCTCTATTCCCCGACGGCTACTACAAAAAAAAAAACCTTGACAACCACAAAGCCAGCTGAAGCACCATTTTAAGACCATGGCCAACTGCATAGATAGCTCTTCTTTCCCATGTAATTATCAAGAGAACTGTAAGAAAAAAATATCCTCTTCACCATTTTCCAACGTTCAGTTCCCCCAAGCAACCAGCCCAGCCTCTGAGATCCAGCTGTGACATGTTTGTCCCTTCACAACACCGATGGGCCAGAGCTCTGACAGCAGCTCAGCCCACTGCGTGTGCCAGTCTCTCCCCACAGCTGTTTCAGAGACTCGGGCAGGACTTTTCTGTGCTGATCTGGACTTTGCTGTTTCTTTTTTGGGACTCCACATTTGTGTTGTTCATTTAACATCTGAAACTACTCTAAACTCTTCTGTTACACTTATGCATCAATAAAGAGCTATTTTGGATGAAGACTGTAGTAGAAACAGATAATTTCCTGCTTCCTTTGTGAAGATGCTCGGTGCCTTAATTCCACTCATCAAATGCTTTCAAGCACATCTGTGTTTCCTGCAGGCAGAGGAGGGCACCACAGAGTAGACCTGAGCCCTTAACCAGCTCAGGTACATAGCAGTGCAGAATGACAACAAATCCAAAGGCAAACTGCTCCAATATTTCTGCTACTGAGGAGTTCTGTAGCGCTCGATAAAGCGCTAATGCCTCGTGCTACCTTCAGTGCTATACATTATGAAGAACAGATCTCAGCTGTATCAATTTTGGCCCTAAGCTCTCACTAATTGTGGTGAAGGTTATCCTTTACTGTAAACATTTAATGGAAAGTGCTAAAAGGAAACAAAACGGAGACCATCCTGGATTACAGAAGCCTGAAAAAATAATTCTCTGACTCAAGATTTGCAATACATACCCAGTATCAATCTCTGATAATTTCAATTTCCCATAATTCAGGATAACAAATGAAATCATCTATTATTTTAGCCCACATTTTTGAATTGACATTTCAGCACTTAACACATCAGAGCCAGATCACAGGCTTCCTGCCAATGAGAATTTACGAACGGCTATAAATCAAAAGATACAAGAAGGAAATGAAGATCAATTTTTTTTGCTCCATCTAAAAAGCCTTCAGCAGGAATTTTGCACGTGATTGGAAGCTGAGGGCACAGGGTTTATTTCCTTGAATAAGAGTAAGCACACATCGCTCTTAGAAATTAAAGAAATAATCAATTTTCTTGAAGAATATAAAACACAAGGAACCTCACAGCGCACCAGAAACTTGTAACTATGTTCACCCTTGTGCCACGCCATTGGAACATGGGTTTGTTTCCTTTATAAGCAGGATTTGCAGAACACACCATAGAACTAAGCAGAAAACCATTACAGGATTCATCAGACTTAAGGACTGCCTCACACGCACATGTTCAGAATTAAAACTTCTGGAGCAAATCCTAAGACAAGAACAGGAACAGAACTTCCATCTGACTGGCAATTACATATTAAGTTGTTGGTAACTACAATAGTGAGATGTAGAAATTTCTGTCTTTCTTGTACATACCAGAGCTTACTTACATTTTGATCATTTAAAAGACTAACCGTAACATCCATTCAGGAACTCAAGAATTCCAAGCAATTCTCACACGCTACAATGATGGATTTTGTCATAAAGACATCATACTCCAACATTTCTTAATACTCTTCTTTAAAAGTAAAAAAGAAAACAAACACCTCTTACTTCATTGTTTTCACCAAATGTGCCATTATTTGTTTCAGTGTTTGACCAAGCATTAAAATACCAATAGTTGCTTCAATTCCTCAGGTATCAATATAAAAGCACCCCTCACAATGCACCAGTGAGAAAAGAATGTTTTCATTTCAAAATGCCTTGATATCCAAAACCTATGTTTTCAAAGCAACACGGGATTAATTCTTGTATAAAACTACTCCGAATTCTAAAAGGAAGTTCTGCTTCTTCCAAAATCATTACTTCTACAACTGTACACTTCACACCAATCTACAAAGGTTGTATTCTCTGCTCTTTCCAATCCTACTAACAAGATTGCTTAAAACTACTTCTGCAAATTGTAGTAAAGTGAAAAACCAGTTTGTCTCGTATTACTGAACAACTTGAAAATTTGTGTGAATGCAACATTTATGTTCCCTATATCTAACAGATAAACGTCTTCACTAAGTAAATGCAGACCATGACATTTCTGTTGCCATTTCCCTGCAATCCAACATAAGCTTAACCCATGAATAATGTATTAATTTATACATAAACTACTTAAAATTCTGATCTCCCCAAAACAAACATTGAGGAATGAAATCCAGCCACTGTTCGACTAACAAAACATGCCCAAACCATCCACAGACAATCCCGAGCTGTAAGAAAAATATTTTACTCTTCAGCTATGAAACATCAGATTTAAGCAGCAATCCCTGTTATTATCAGACACATTGAACACCTTACATAATCTCTCTTCAGTTTGAGGAACAACGAACTGTAATAAATGATAAGACTACAAAAAACAAAAACAAACAAACAAACAAAAGAAACAAACAAAAAACACAATTTATCTCTTCTTCCAGAACATTACTGCAGCTTCCTCACGTGTATTCACGTCAAAATCATCAGATATACTCTGGCATAAAGCACAATGTAAAGCAGACCAGAGGCAGCTGATGGCTTGAAAAGCCGTGCATTTAAACGTACAGTTCCTAAAATTCAGCAGCACTCCCTTCAAAAATCCATAATTTAGAATACACAGAGATTACATAGATACGTGGAATATGGTAGGAAGTTAAACCCCACTTTGTTTAGAAAGAGATGAAAAATCATTTTCAATATGGTCTACATAAAACAGTCAAAATATAAGATGTTCCAGCAAACCCTCTCAAGAATCACTCCTAACCACCACACTATCAAGTCTGTCCATTGGAACAATTAGCATCTACGAAAGCTCAAAGTTTTCCAGCACTTTTATTATTCCATATAGAACCACTAAGGAAAAAGGACAACATCTTGGAAACCAATACCATATGGTCATGCAGATATATAATTTGATCATTTTTCCTTTGAAGTCGTCTCAGATACAGCACATTAGATCAGCTGGTGTGGCTTGAAAAAAAATATTTCCCAAGGCCTATGCTTGAAGTGAAATTTCACAGATGTTACCAGTTCAACTGCCCCTGTCCCTCTCAAGACCATGTGATGGTAAATCTGGTCTCAAAAACAGCAAACAGTTCCCTTTTCTGTATGACAAAAAGGGGCGTCTGTATGTATCTTTTCATTTGTTCCCACACAGCGAGGCCAAAGGCTACCCTCCTCATTGAATTCATATCTATTTGAGAATTTGAAATAATTCAAAGTTGCTCTGAAATTTGGAGTAGATTAATTGCATGTGGATTGCTACACATTTTATAAATGAGTTGAATTTTCATTTTTCAGGTCAATAAAAGTGCACATAAATATAAAGATGTGTCAGACAGCCATCAAAGTTACTCAGTCACACAGGACAGCTCTCATCCACCAAGCATTCAAACAACCTTTATTCAACCTTTCCCAAAAGACTGCAACTCAGAATTAATATCATTGTATCACATGTTAGCCAGAGCTTTGAAATTCCAATATGGAAAACCATGGCTCAAAAGTCTCAGTGCTCAAACTCAAATCCTAATTTGTGGCTCACATTCAGAATTCTTCTTTACATTGAAAGGATGTTTTGATCCAGTGGCAAATGCAGGTTTACGTATAATAGAGATCCAAATCCAACTGCTGTGAACAAATTACAGATTAAACATCAGGTTATTTCTCTTAGAAACTGGTTACACTTCCATTTCTATGTAAACGTTACCTGCTGCTCCTACACAGCAATACATGAAATGTATATGCCAGTGCAATATGTAAGGATGAATGCCCTCAAACACCTTCCCTTGCCAGCATACTGCACAAACCATAACCTTCATGCGAACCTCTGACCTGCTCTTTAGGGATACTTAGCTTCTTCCCTTGCTAGAAGCAAGTGTCTGTTCATGCAGTCATTACACAATACAACGATTTTTCACTATCTCATCTAGAAACACCTCTGCTTCCAGCATACGCTAGAGGGACATAGAACTCCATCAGTGATCTCCGCATTACGCTACAGATACATGTATGACTATTTCATTTTAGTTGTCTAAGGCTTCATTAAGTTTGGTGATAACTCCACTGACTCGAATTCACCATAGTTCCACATTTTTGTCCCAGAACTTTATAATTAACTGTCTGAATGCTGCCTTGGTCTGCTAGTCATCTTACAGCAATTCCTAGGAGGTTTCCAGATGCCAGCTGAACTCTTACAATTCACAGCTGTTTCAGGTTTTGTTTTACCGTTGGTTATAAAATTTCCAATTCTTGTTCTTATTCCTCTCAGCAATTTTTGGATGGCAGGAATATCTCTGGTAATTCCATGAGCACAAAGCTTTGTCAGAACCTCATTCAAAGAACCTGTATTGTGTCAGAGTGAAAAATGCAACAGCTACAGTAAAAAAAAAAAAAAAAAAAAAGTTGCTTTCTATACGTGTCCATAAAGAAGATGGAACTTGCAAAGCACATGCACCACCTGAGAAAATCTGGCTAATACTTCCACTATTTGAAGCACACATAGCTATCTGTGTTTAGGCTGCAGTATTCAAAACCAAACTCATTTGTAGTACTAAATACCGATAAGATTTAAAATTAAATCCACATCTGCTCTGTCTCTCTTTGTGTGTTTGTGTATATGTAGACAATTCCTTCAAACAATCTGGGTAATTTTATTAACACAGACTCCTAAAGATCCCATACCCCTGGGGAGAGTGGTTGTCTGTGTGGCACAGTGGAGAAATTCGTTTGGGAGTCTAGTCTTCCTAAGTTTCATCTTCTTCCTCCTTGTGCAACAACATAAGATGACATCAAGGTTTCTAGTTCACTGGAAATGGTAAAACAAGTCACTTTCTGTAGGTTACTCTACCTTTTAGGTATGTATCTGTTCTAATAGAATATAAAATATCATTTGATTTTCAATTTTGGCTCCCAAAAGCTCCCAGGATTCCAGAATTCTTAAGTAGTTCAACACATTATTATGACACATATTATGACATCTTCACCTGGAGAAATTTACTAGCACTGCATCCAGGCCTGAGGCCCCCAGTACAGGAAGGACATGGAGCTCTTGGAGCAGGTCCAGAGGAAAGCCACTAAGATGATGAGAGGGCTGGAGCACCTCTCCTATGAGGAAAGGTTGAGGGAACTGGGATTGTTCAGCTTGGAGAAGAGAAGGCTCTGGGGAGACCACATTGTGGCCTTCCAGTATTTGAAGGGAACATATAAACAGGAGGGAGAATGACTGTTTATGAGGGTAGATAGTGATAGGAAAAGTGGAAATGGTTTTAAGCTGAGATGGGGAGGTTTAGGTTGGATATTAGAAGGAAGTTTTTCACCCAGAGGGTGGTGACGCACTGAAACAGGTTGCCCAAGGGGGCTGTGGATGCCCCATCGCTGGAGGGGTTCAAGGCCAGGCTGGATGTGGCTCTGGGCAGCCTGGTCTGCTGGTTGGTGACCCTGGACATAGCAGGGGGGTTGGAATGAGATGAGCATTGGGGTCCTTTTCAGCCCAGGCCATTCTATGATATGATTCTATGATTATCAGTGTTTACAGGAGATACTCTAGAGTGAAAGATGAAATTTTCACTGAACTCGAAGCTTTATGCACACCTGAATCAAAGAAAAATGCATATTTATTCTGAGACATCAGAAATTAAACTACAAGTCAGAAACAATTTCTAAGAATGACTGATAGGACATTAAGTTATAGTGAGTAGAGCATACATCACTAGGAATAAGTGACACTGGGGAAAATCCATTTTCCTTCTCAGAAATACTTTTTGATAAAATTTCCATTAGTTGCAAGCCTAACGCTCAGTACTTTATTTAGACAACCTGGTCTTTTAGGATTCCTTTATTACAATAACTGAAAGTAGTCAGCTTTTCAGGTGTTGTCAAGTTAACATTAAGCAGGTGCTCATTCAGGTCTATAGAAAGGTCAGATTACTGAATAAGTGTTGATCTGGACTCAAATGTCTATATTTTCCCCTCTTCCCAGGATTAGAGTGAAACACTGAGCATGCTGCCCAGAAGGATGAGAATAAGCAGCAGACTTGAGCAGTAAACTGCAATAGATTCCCAGATGAAAAGTAGATCCAAGCAAGCAAACTCTCAATAACTTCAAGCAGTATCTTGATGATTAAAAAAACAAAAACAACAACAACAAAAAAAAACCCCGAAGAAACAGTTGTATGTAAAGATCTAGGCATATTTCATCCTCTTGGTGAACGAATCCCTCTGAAATAGTGAACTTCTGCTTCTCCTTAAAAAGCCACCATCGCCTTAGACAGAGCCCTGTCACACAAAATATTTATCCAAATAAATTCTGGGAAATAATGTTCACTATTAAGAAAGGAATTGATTATTGGACCGTATTTTGTTCCAGGAAGTCCTACTAACTATTAAGGAGCATGATAGTGTAATGTTGATAGCAGTTAGCTCCATATGCTTAATAGTCTGTATCTGGAAATTTGACTTTTTCTTAAGCAGTAAGCCAAGAACATGATTTTGCCTATATTAATTAAACTCACTGAAGATAAGATCATCCTAACAGCAAACTCTTTAAGGGTCCTGGGCTACTTTTACTCACTGTAAAATAATACCCACTGAGGAACAAAAACTTCTGCTGTGTTAGAACTGCCATTGCTTTTCTTGATGCACATCTCCCAGTTCAGTATGAGCTATATAATAAGACTGTAGCTTTTGATAAACAGAATGAATGTATTAATTAATGTTGCCTGCCAGCTCACCTTACTTACACGTACTGACTCAATATCAAATGGAGCATCAGGTGTTCACCTCTGAAAAGACATGAGCATGCTTATTAATTAGCTTTGCTTGCCAACTCCCTTTAATGAGTTGTTGGATTATTGAATAAACCACAGTCTTTGGCTTGTCAGAAAAATTGGTAAGGTTACTTTGTACAGAGCCTAGCAATTCACTGCTAGACCATTGTGTAGTCTTTCCTAGTGCCAACATATGCTATATGTGCTGAATAGAAAAGTGTTTGAATCCTGAGATCAGTGACATTCTAGAGAGTGCTGATCTACTCCCATTTCCTAGCATCTCCTTCTCTATTTTCCATGTCTTTATTAATGACAAAATTTCCACTCTGATGAAGACCGTGTTATTTTTGCACACATCTAACTATTCAAACAGTATTATTTTTCATTTAATTTTATACTAATTGTTGAGGACTTTGTACAATTTGTCTCTTATGATATTGGACAGTGAATGTGAAAGTATGAGCACTGATACTCAGGCAGAAGCAAAGCTCTCACCACAAACTTTGATTTGCAAAGAACTCATTAACTGTGTCTCTGTTGACCAGTAGAAACCTTGTTTGGCTTATTTCATGTTACACACTGAAGCCAGTACAATTAATTAAGCTTCTACGAATTGTTATTCCAGAGTTCGTCCTAGTGCTCAAAACCAAAATTATCTTGAGCACTTTTCAAAAAGTGCCTTTGGTAACACAAGAGTTGACTAAAGAAAGATATTTTAATTTAAAGTGTGAATATCTGGTCACATCATTATACCTCATCTACTTCAGTCTTTTCCTATCAAAACCAGCAATGACCATGATATTAAAGACTTTTGACAACTCATTATTTTTCTTTTAAAATAATTACATCTTGATTTCTTGGAGTAGATAGATTCTTAGAAAAGACTAAGGTCTCAAAGCACCATAATCCATTAATTTTAACTATATTATAAAACTTTATCAGTTAAAAAGACTTTGCCATAAATACACTGAATGTTAAATTAATAATAATCAGTGCTATAAAGTATTTAAAATCTTGTGATACACTTGAAACTCAAATTTCAAGTTATCTTGCTTAAAGAGGAAACAGAATTTTCCATTGACCAGTAAAAAAAGGCTGAAGTCAGGAGACAGAACTTCACAAAAAAACAATTTTTTATGTCTGAAAACAGCTTCAGCCTGTTGAGTTCAGCATGAATTATCCAATGCAGTGAAAGTTGACAGAAGTGTTCAACATGTTGACTTTTTTTTGTTTCCCCTCCAAAGATTTGGAAATAAATAGCATTACAATTTCAAATGATTTGTAAATCACCGTATAATTCATTGGGTTGTTTTTTAAGCCACAAGCCAAGTTTGACAATAAATGTTAGTCCTAAAACAATTTCAATAGAAAGCTGGTGGGTAACATTTACTCATTCTGTACACTTAGTTCAATAGCATCAACTTTAATTAATATCCCAAGCATAATTATTTAGTCATACTGAGGTATTTGCTGTTAATAATCAACATTAAATCTAATTCCAAAATTGTATATTTAATGCAGCCATAATCAAACCATTCGTGGGCGTAAATCAAGCAGATAAAGACCACTCAATTCCGCCAAAAGGCCCAAGTTCAAACAGCTCAATACACACCATATGACCTGATCAATATTTGAAGGCACAGAATCTTCTGAAAAAGTCTTTGCGTTGAGGAAGTATCTCTGTTAATGTAAGAGAAACTACCTTGGCCTGCAAGGATGGTTATCAAAACCAAATCTAAAGAAGAGACCTTTGACAAAGACTGTCAGGAAGCACTGGAATAGAAATTCCAGATATAGAACAAAAGGCAAATGAGCAATGAAAGGAACGTGTATCAGAGAAAGTGGATGTAGTCAAAGGATGAGCGTAGCCAAAGGATGAAGGAAGTAGGTGAAGAAATTTGAACAAAGAATGGTTTGGTATAAACAGTGAGAGAATGCAACTTCAGCATTAATTGTTTCAGATTGCCTGCAAGTATATTACATTTCCAGGGCAAAACCTCCTTCTCCAACAACTCATACCAATGCATACAATTATTCAATACCACAATAAAACACAGGTGATTAATAATACAAATAAATGTCTTCTAGAGATTACACACGTATGAGGAAATTCATTACCTTTGTGACTTGCAATCCACTAGGCTGCAGTTATCTCCTGGCAGGCGTGCTGAACCAATAGCCCTCCTCCACCACACATCCTATTTTCCTAACAGCTGAGAGCTCAGATGTGAGGCTTTAGGACCAGCTTCCTCCAGCTCTGAGTGCCCACTTACATCCCCTTCACACAAAGTGCTGACCCTCACCTATGCCTGCCCCCCCCAGCAGAAGTTGTACCAAGTAAAGAGCACGTTGCTGGAAGCAGATTGACTCCAGCCAGCCACCACCAGGCACCTGTCGGCCCAGCAAGGTTACCAGAACTCCTAGGGACAGCCCAAAGCAGATAACAGCCACTATCAATTGTTAGCAGTAAACTATCTCACCATGTAAGGAACAGCTTAGATCTGTTCCCTTCCTTCTGCCTCTCAAATAAAAAGGAACTTGTAAAAGTTCTTCTTATTGCCAAGGCAACCTCCCACAGCTGAGCACTGCAAGGCATCTAAGAGGACTTAAGAAGTCACTCAAATAAAATTCAGGACTTTCAAGTGACGATGGAAAAATGCAAGTCAAACTGCTCAAAGCAAAAGTAAGAGCTAGGAGAGAAGGGAGGTCTCACTAAATCATGACGTAAGGGTGACTCAATCAAATAAGCTGAGGAAATTCCAAACTACATCCCAGATTTGGGACATTAATTTTAAATATTCTCTTAAAGCCATTTAAAACTCACTTTGCTGCCACCACATGAACAGGGAAAAGAAAAAAAAAAGATGACAGGCTTGCAAAAGCACTCCTTTGATTCTTTAGGGAAGGATGCCAGCAAACACCCTCACACAGCAAACAGTGGCTGTGAGCAACTGCTGAGAGCATGGCCAGCATCACCCTGGAGGAACATTTCATGTCCATATAGCAAGGTGAGATGGTCCTTAGAGCATGTGCTGAGCTCGGGAAGGGGCACAGGAGAGAAGAGCAGAGCAGGAGACACAGGGGGATGTTTACATACTGGAAATGCAATTGATTGCCACTGCACAGCAAGCAGCAGCATATTTGCTCCGTAATTTTAAGCTGTCAGCTGCAGCAGCGTTAATGTCAGCATCAATACCTCTGGAAAAGTGGGACAGCAGAATGCACTGCCAGCATCTCACTGCAAAATATTCCACACTGATATCTCTGTTAAACAGGATTAACGTCAGGAATTAAAAATAACATCTCTGTCTGGGGGGAAAAAAATCTGATTTCACCTTAAGAGTCGCTGCATGTTGGTAATGCTGAAACAGTTAGCTATTCTTACAAGAGTTACTTTTAAGTCATTTCCAACCCTGAAGATCTTTGATCAAGCACACTCTTCAGGGTTCAAGGCCAAAATCTTGATTCTTCCAAGACATTTATTTAACAACCAACGCAAATATCTGTACAATATTATTCCAGTTTGTACAATACAGTATTCTGGAGCAATAGTGCATATGTATGTTGAAGAATTGGGTATATTCTCTGTTCTCTACCAAGAGGTTACTTTAACATAGTCAGTAAGACAGCTTAATGACTTCAGCCACCTAATACTCCACACATAAGTGACTTCAACTATGCCAGAGCAATAGCCCAAGCTATCCTGTGGGAACAATTCATGGAAGGAAACAGAACTCACCTTTGCACAGCCAATCACCTATTCAGCTTTTATTCCTTTGGTAATAAATATCTGTCAAGATGCATGACAGACAATAGCAGAGAGACCTCCTCAACTCAAAGGCTTTTTAGAAGACTCCGGCCCTTCTGGCATTGCATGGGTCACACACCGTGTGGTTGTGCCTTTTGACACAACTGTGCATGATGTCTTTGGATCACAGATCACTTCTGCGATTTTGGGTTAAGGTTTTTACTTCGTGGGTAGTAGCAGATGAGTTTTCATGTTTATCAGGAGAAAACGTAGCAGAAGGTGTAATTTAATCTCATCAACATCCTTGGGAACAAAACCCTAATGAAATTTAATATTATTTTCCTTAGCTTTCCCATAAATTTCTATAATTTATTTGTGGAGCCCTTCAGCACCTAAATCTTAGAAGCGCTGGAGACTGACAAGGCCAGCATCTAAAGCAAGAAATATACCTTCGTAGGGACAGCCACAGCACTCATGCAACATGTCTGATGCATCCATAATCACTGATAAATTAGGTTTATGCTTCCTTTCAGCGTGTTATTTTTAAGTCTGGAGAGTAATTGTTCTGCACTCCTGGCTAAGCACCTGTTCTTCAGTTAGTTTCACATCTACATCAGCGACACGGGAGATGGGGTCAGTGCTGTCAGATCGCCCTTGCACCTGCACAACTCACTGGCTTGAGAAAACAATAGAACAAAGGAAAGTCCAGGGAGCAAACACTCCACTGTCATCACGTGAGATGCATACAAAGTCAGGAATGTGAGTACATCTTAATACCTGTGTAGGTTTTCAGCTGCACCCCACAGTTTTGGAGCAAAGTGGGACGTAGTGGTTTAAGTTCTTTGAGATTTTTCTTTAAGCAAAACCTAGACATACTGCACAGAGAAAACGAGACGTAAAATAGCAGTGAAGAATCTGACCAGCATTAGAACCTTTTTAATCAATTATGCTAACAGGATTTTTTATTATTATTTGTTTTTTGAACCAAGACAGACCTCTATATGCTTTCATGGGATTGAAGTCAACTGCAGACATAAGGTTCAAGGAAAACGCATAGTTGGGCTGCAGTACTACAATACTACAAACATCCAGGTGGCTGACTGACCTTGCGAAACTACGCAAGTGGCATGAACCTTCTTGGCAAAGCAGAGGGATGATGTAATATACAACTCTCTAGTGTCGTTTTTGTTTTTAATGAACGTAAAAACACTTCTATGGTACAATTAAACAGCAACTCCATCACTCCTTCAAAATCTTATATTGGAAGAAGGGAATGAAACACAAATGAAGTGAGGCAAACACAGGGGAACTCACAGTGCTCCACCATTTGTTATCACAACTTCCAAATGAAAGCACTGAGTCCAACTGCTAGGAAAGTTGTGAAGAAGTGCATTTGCTGTACTGAGCTCAAGCAAGAATCAATTGAGCACCTATAATAAGTTATCCTAAGTGCTAGGAATGTAATTTAATAGTTACACTTCAATTTCTGCAACTTCACTACTTAGAACGTTACAGAAATCGGTCTTACTACATTAATGCTAACAAGATCCCGGACAAACAGTATTCAGCCTGTAGCATCAGAGGAGCTGTGCCCTCGTATGTAGTCAAAGTCAAGAAAATTTGATGTGTTGAATGATTAACTCTTTTCTCTCATTCCCTTGCATCTGCTTCAAAGACAAGCTCTCCTTTTCAAGCACACCTGTAAAGAGATGGGCCATCCTCTATCTTCCCTAATCTCTGATCCTAGTCAGAAAAAATTAAAAAATCATGGCAGATTTTGAACAGTTCTAAAAGTTCGGTTCAACCCTCTTCCCACTATTCATTTTCTCAGTCATTCAGTGCCTTACAGGCCCCTACATTCAAGCTGCTCTAATACCAAAAAATTCAACGCCTTTAGAGACGTAGTGGGAAGAGAATAACATAAAATGCAAAAGGAATAATCAAGAAAGTAGCACAGCCTACAGGAGTTCATGTTATTTAGTCTTATGCGAGTTATTGCAATGATTCAGCTCATAATCCACATGGGAAAAGACTATCTGCAGTCCCTAAGGAATTCTGTATAAAAGCTGAGAGGAAACAAGGGCTAGTTAAAGTTATTGTTACAGAAATAGCAGCTACAAACACCCAGCTATTTCCATTATACAACAGAAATAATCTGCATTTAATATAATCCACGTTTAGATTGCCAAATTCTGGATTAGTAATAAGGATGGGAGACTATAATGCATTGTTTTACTTGCCTCAAGGCAAGGACAAGGAATGAGACTCCTAACAGCATACAGAAAGGAATTTTTTTTGCTTTGTAAGTTAAAAAGAAAGTTACTAAACCATGTTGTGAGCTGTGTCAGGCCATGTCATTCATTGTCTGTGAAAATGGGTTCTGTGTCAGAGCTGACAATCAACTTCCCAAGATGGACGGGAAAAGTCTCCTTTGTCTCTACTGGATCTGCAGCTGCAAGCATGTTTTACAGAACACCTACAGACATGTGGAAAACAATGACTGGAAGCTGATAGAAATAATTTCCAGAAATATTTAGGGGGAAAAAAAAAAAGACAGGTCAGAAGTAATGACTGCATCACATTAAAGAAAATAAATATTGAGAAAACACAGATCCATTTGTATTGGAAGCACATTTAGTCGACTGCCAAAAGTACATCTCTTTGGCTTTGTTTTCCCCTCACCTTTATAAATAAGAGGCATGTCAAACATCATCATCCTTCTCTTCTCAAAGACCTCTTGGAAAACAGATGGGAACAGTAAATTTGATCAGTCTAGATTTGAAGGCTAAGCAGCAATTGCAAAAGGGAGGCAGGAAATCATTACTGCATCTGACATGCTATTCTTATCCTAAGTCTGTTCATACCAGTTATCATCAAAAGAAAAATGACCAGTCATCCAGCCACGCTACTTCCACTGGCATGTCTACTTGGACTTGCTTATTGAAGGCCACTGCCCCAGTAATAAAACTTGTAAATATTTTATCCAAACTTCTTTTTCCACTCTTTGGACATAACAAAGTCCTCTTTCATGAAAATACAGAAATGAAATGCTAAGCTTAAGAAAATGTCAAGGATTGCAAGGAACAGCATTGGTTGTCATCTGCCCAGCCAACACATGATCCCCACAATGCCTTCGGTAGCAACGTATTCCAATTCCCTTGGCTCAACTAGAAGCAACATCGCTGCTAACAATGACACTTTGCAAAAAGTTTGGGAATACTTAATGGAGATGCAGGTAAGTGTGTTGTTTTACATTTTAAGGTAGCACTATAAAGGGAGTACTTTCTGCACCCCTACAAGCATTAGTTGAGACAAGTGCTTAAGGGCTGTGCCCATCTCTCCTCTAGCAGGGCGACAAAAGGACAAAAGCACTACATGCCAACTGCTTTCATCGGACACTTACAAAATAAGGCCAAAAAATGCCTTTAGTAACTCTCTGATACACTGCAAAGACAAACCTTAATTTCATCAAGGGCAAACCGGCTGCATCGATTGGATTATTCATTTGGCATAATGGACTTTGCTTTCTTCCTGCAGCTTTCTCAAATCAAGAACAAATGAAGATAAATCAGCTCTCTCTCAAGGCTGACACTCGCTATATATTTATAGATTTCAAAGCCCTGCAATACAATAGAAGTGAGGTATTCATTACACATGATTTTTTCCTTGGCAGTGCTGTTACTCGGGCTGCACAGAGAACACAGACTCTTTCTAAGGAAAGGCTACAGCATAGGTCAGCAGCAGCTCCTGCTTCTCTCCTCTCTTTAGGACTTCTTTACTTCTACCAATAAGCCCAGCACAGAGGTTGCTTTGATGCACATGCAGGCATACAAAACAAAATACCTCTTTGATCCTCCAAGCAAAGGACTAATTGCCTTTTTGTGAGGGAGTACCACTAACGTAATCCTACTTTGCAATCTCAACAACTGACGTAATTGTCCAAGTTTCTGAAATCAAAAAATTATTTCCCCCATCATTATGAGCTCTGTTGCTATTAACTTAAAAGACCTGGCCTCATCTCTTCCCATGCAATAAATGAACTAGTTACGCCACTGAGCTCAGACCACTATTGCAAAGAATGAGACTGCACATTTATCAACTGCACCACATAACAGCAACTTTCCACCGCTTGTTATTTTGTAGTATGGGAATGACACACTGTATTGAATCACTGTATTTAGATCAAGGAAAAATCCATGGCACTACACATCAGGGAAAATGCTACCCTACAATAACCTCTTGAGAAAGAGGGAAGGAATTACCGCCCTTGGCCAGACTTGCTTTGGACTTACACCACAGCGTCACTGCAATTGAGCTAATTATCATGAAGAAACTTTTAGACCTGTACAAAATATTTCATCTATTTAATATTCAGCTCATCTGAGGTGCAACAGCAGAATGCATGCCTGCTGTCTGCAACCTGCATGTGTTTAATGCGCTATCTTACAGGGAAAGCGATTCAGCTGGAATGAAAGTAGCCTTCTTTATTAGTGTTACACCCACCGAAGTAAGACCATCAGTGAACAGATGATCTCTTGGATAGTCACACAAATAAGCAAGAACCAGCCCCAGAAAAATCTCTGATGATGCTTAATATAGCAGGTAGAATACAATCATCTGCTTTCTTCCTTTCCTAAAGTTACTTTAAAGCAATGCAGTTTCACACAGAGAAGCTTTTTGCAAAGCATTTAGGAATCTCAAAGGAGCAGGTGAACAAGCCTGTATTTATTTTAAAAGCTTCATGGGGAAAATGCATCATGCAATATTCGTCTAGATTTCTAAAAGTAAATGAACAAAGCCAAAGTAAATCAGCAAGTGGCACAGCATGCCAAAAACCAGAAACAAAATGAGCAATGAAATTGTACTTATCACTTAGAAAAATCTAAGCCTTTCATTTGAGATGTTTATGTTTGGGTAACCTTTGAAAGAATGTTTGCTGTTCCATTACACAAACAATGGAAATACGAGATAAGAAAAATAATGACAGTTGCCAAGAATGCTTCATGCACTTCTTTCAAGCCATTAAACATGCAGATACTATTTTATAGATGTATAAGATACTGCTTACAGCAGGAGAGTCCATTGCACAGAACCAGTTCATCCAGCCCAAGGGCCCGTATGGGTCCCAGGGGCATGGAGCAGAAATCCTCAAAGCGGAGCTCTCCCATCCCACTGTGCTGGGACACCCACTGAAGCACAGAGATGTGAGAGCCAACTCTAATCCCGCTAAGGCCAAGTATTACAACTTTAACTGGCACATTATGTACTGCATGCCAAAGCAGACCTCCTTGCTTCACATGCAGTATTAATGCTCAGCCATCTTGACTAGATGTTTTCCATCTGTTCCCGGTCTTGAAAGACCTACTATGACAATGGCATTCAATGGGAACTTGGGTCAGGCCCAGTGTTTCCTCACAGAACAGACAAGCAAAGAGCCAGATAAACAATAAATGCTGTGTAGCCAACGATCAGGGGCACAGCAGTCCCCACATGCTTACAGGGCAGGAGAGTCCCCGGAGCTCCCTGAACATCCCCTCTGGTGCTTCCATCCACATGGGGCCAGTATACCCAGGCTGCTCCCATCAGGACCCCTAAGCTACCGGTGGTATAGAACTGACAGCGGCATGCTGAGGGGACCCCAGCTGTATGCAGGGGCCCTGTGAAATGCTCTGTGGGGCAGTAAGCATTTATGAGAGTACAGAGAAGCATCAAGACACCACAAGTTCTCACCAGCTCAGTCGAGATTAATATTGCAAGAGTAACCAGGTAAAATGGGAGTCCAAAGTTCATTGGTCTTTCCCACTCCCCCCATTCAAGGAAGGAAAAAAAGCATTGCAAAAGGGAACCCTAACAGGAATGAACTGTGACAATAATGAAGGCTTTCTGTCATGGGGAAAGACTTATATTGTTTAAACCAGGGCTTCCATGTAGGAAGAACATGCACAAATAAGGACAAGGTGTGTACTTGGAGTTTGGCCTGGGCATGTTGGCAGTTTCTCCTGAACTGCAAGTTCTGTTTTGACACCACAAATAAGGATGAGGAGTTGGACAGCATGGTGATCTGGAGAGAGGATGAGAAGTTCTGGTTTGGAATGCTCTAAAGAAGCTGCGCTGAAGTCCCTCAAAGTACTTTGGCTCAGCTCCCCACCCAAATGCTTGAAATAGGAGAGCTGGTGACAGAACTTTTTTAAAAAATAATTTAATAAAAAAAATGATTGCAAGAGTACGATATTCATAGATTCATAGAGAAAATCTTTTGAGTTGGAAGGGATCCTTATAGGTCACCTTAGTCCAACTCCATCCCAGGGATGTGGTGGAAGGCCCTGTCCTTGGAGACATTCAAGGTCAGGCTGGAGCGGCTCTGAGCACCTGATGGAGCTTGTAGGTGTCCCTGTTCAGTGCAGGGGAGTTGGTGCCTGCACACCCTTACTGTAAAAAAACCTTCTTCCTTATGCCCAATCTGAATCTATCTTCTCTATTTTAAAGCCGTTTCCCCTTTCACAATACTTTTCACAGCGTGGAGTTACAAATTTCAATTTCTGGCACTCTACTATTTTTATTTTTATTTTAAACTCAATTATATCTGTCTTGATTGGATGGGGCCCTGGGCAGCCTGGTCCAGTATTAAATGTGGAGGCTGGTGGCCCTGCCTATAGGGGGTGGTTGGAGCTTCATGATCCTTGAGGTCCCTTCCACCCCAGGCCATTCTATGCTATCTTTCATTCCTTTCTCTAATTGTCATACCTGTAGCTCATTTAATGTAAAGCAACTGAGTGCTGTACCTAATTGAAATTCCATATGTACTAAGCAAGATTAACTACATTAAGTTATTAATGGTATATTTTTATAGAAGCACACTTGAGGAACCAAATCTAGTAGGTACTAAAAGCAACCAGTTCATCTAGCTTGCTTCATTTTTTACCTCAGTTAAAACTGTAAAATGCTTTTTAGACTCTATTAATGAAAGCCAACTACAGCTGGTATAATTGGTATTAGGACTGTTTTTCCTATTATAACACATGTGAGAGAGAAAAAAATGCATCTATCTTAACTAAGGACTGCTAGGGCAATAAAAAGCCAACCTCTACACTAAAAATATTATCAATTTAACTGTTAATTGATGCTTTCTCTTGCCATGAAACCTTTTTACAGTATCCTAAGAGAATTACAGTTAAAAATATTTTTAAAAATCAGCTTGCATTTCTCACATGATCAGTAGGTTCCAGCGGCTCACATCTGAAATGCTCTCACGCCCCACCAGACCACCTCCAGAAATTTAATCTACCTGGTAAGTACTTAACACGAACAAAGCAACTCCTGCAGTGCTGTGACATGATACCAATACATAATATCTTCTGCAATTTCTGTTTCAGGCCTGATAGAGTTAATATTACCTAGGTAAAAGGCTTCTCTTTAAAAAAAGAAAAACGTAATTATGCGTAGCTTCACATTTTGTGCATATTAGGAAATTACTACATCCAAGTTTCAAGCAAGAAATTGTCTAAGTTAATTCACTAACGCATTCTTATAAGGAATATTTTTGTCATATGAAGGGAATTGTAGGCGAGTAACTTAATGTAAGGTGGTGCATATTATAAAAAATTGTGGGTAAAGAACAGTTAACATTCATTTGGGAAATAGTATATTCCAGTCTTACTTATTTGGTATTCATCCAACTAATCATCACATTTTAGTAGCCATTCTTTATAAGGTATCACTCATGCTCAAGTGGGCCTCAGAGACTCAGCACAGAAAATCATACAACTGCCATCCCAGCTCCGCCCAATGGAGAGTTCCACATTGTTTTGAAAAGTGACAGATAGCTGGATCCTCTTTATTTTCTGTATTATTAGAATAATGAAAGTGAAACTAATCTAAACATAAATATTTTAAAAGAACATTCAACATAGATGCGTAGTTGTACGTTTTCATACTACAGATTTCCATTGGTTTTGAGAAGATTGCTTCTAGGAGCATTGGTAGCTTTTCATTATAATATAATCATTTTAATGCTGGAAATCCCTTAGGCATAACTGAGAGCTGAGACCCGCACGGTATCTATACTTAGAAAACAGATCAAAGAAAATTTAAAGACAGAAGCCTTGTAATCCATGATGTTATGAATTCATTCAACATGCAGCAGACTCAGAATTCAGCAGACTTTTAATATCACCTGAATTCAGACACGAGTTCAGAAAACACTGCTACGTACCTGCACAGCAGCCTAACATTTAACTAACGCAGAATGTCTTACCTTGAGAAGTTCAAGGCCTAAAAAACAAAGCCCCCAAAAGGCACATCCAGTATAAGTGAATGATTCTACCAATTCATAGGTAGCACATCAAATACTGACACAGAAAATCAATTCCTGAATAAACTGGACTAATTGCTACTACTTATTTTCTAAATATTGAGTAAGCCAGTAAATGCAGATTAGACCAAATTGAAAGACTAAAGCCACACTTCAGACTTTTTGAAAATAAATTCTGAAAGAGGTTACGAAACAAGGAAAACCAAATTCAACACAAGTCCTTTTTGCAGTTTCATTCATATTCACCCAGGCCTTCTGTTCAGCAAGATTTTAGGCTTATTGAAGAAGCAGCAGCACTCTGCAATAATGCTTTTTCTGCTTTTTCTCGTAAAATCCATAGCACTCCAAACTATAACAACAAAACCAGTGGCAGTTGAATCAAATACTCTTCATCCTCCCACTCTGTTCCCCCAGAAGAAGAAGGAGGGTGGGTGGTTGGAGAAGCGATTTGCAAGCATTGTGGCAAGGTATGGGATTGCATAACAACATTCCTTGGGGAATCCAAGGCTTGCTCCTCATGCCACCCAAATAAATAAATAAATGAAACCAACTCTATGGGAGCATCTATTACGTACATCAATAATTTATCTGTAACTTGTGCCTATTTGATGTTGAAATCCCCCTTCCATGAAAGAACTTATTTTGTTTCCTTTCTCTAAGAACAGTTGTTTCTTC
The DNA here is from genome assembly GCA_002909625.1 of Bambusicola thoracicus. Lineage (NCBI taxonomy): Eukaryota > Metazoa > Chordata > Aves > Galliformes > Phasianidae > Bambusicola > Bambusicola thoracicus. The sequence continues at coordinate 6,222 of PPHD01004025.1, read as the reverse complement.
AAGAATATCCTCTTCACTGTATCACGGCGTTCTTACATTTTTGTACCTATATACAAGAACAGTAATGGCTATGGACTTATGTCTAAGTGAACACTTGACATAAGCCTCTACAGCTTTTCTATTGAATTCTTACAGATGCTTTTCTCTCAAATGAAAATTTACGCGTTCGACAGAACATTTCAGAGACATTCTCTCTTACAAATATTTTTTCCATGGAAAATAAAAATAAGACCAAAGCTTAGTGTGGCTGGGAACATTTACTCCATCATCTAATTTAAAATTAAAACCCAGCAGAGTCTTCATGATTCCAAGGCTATGCTGATTGCCATTTGAAGCTGGAAATGTTTTTCCCTAATGCACAAGTGATGAAGCATACGTAAGGCTCAGAGGAAAGTTACCTTATCTGAAGTATCAGATATAGATTACTGCTGGAGTCAGCATGCCACACTAGTTGGATCCACGCACTCTGTTCCAGTATGAGGAATTAAGTTTCCCTGATGTCACAAATTGAACAGATAATGCAATTAACATTTCCTTTGAAGTTCACATTGACCTGGTAGCCACTAGAACAAGTTGGGAGAACTTTACTGAAGTCACTGAAGCGCTCTCGGCTCACCCAAACTGAGACTTCATCTTTGGTGTTCTACAATCCCCTGAGGAATACTGCATGTGCTGAATCTCAAGTGGAATATATTTAAGTCAATCTTTATTCTGTTATGTAAAAACAGGGATTCTGCACTTCTGTCTGGAATCCTCCAGATGCATCACGGATATATCAGAACTGGTGCATGTTCCCTGAGGAGTCAATTATCTGGTATGCAACAGCCCTTAGGCTCCTGTCTGAAAAACTGATGGACATCTGGATATCTCAGGCAGGTGGCACGCACCCATTTTCTTACTGCACCCCTCCCAGAAAGAGTGATCTCTGGGTAAGACAAGATATTAGGAGAAAATGAAAGATTACGTACAAGAGGGTTCCACTTGTCACTAATTATCCTAGAATACAAGACAGCACATGAATGCTGAAGCACTACCACAGTTTCGTTGCTCATTTAAATACAAAAATCATTTAATAATCCCTTTCTGAAAAAGCACTGTTCACAGCTTCATTTTCTAATGTCTAAAAATTCTGAGATTGTATAAGATCAAGGGTAGGGTCATGAAAAATTTACTTGAAGAGTAGGTATTGATAGCTGCTCCTTTGGGACTCTTCAGCTTGCAGTATCACATAATGTGATATTATAAGTGACACAATATACATGTTTGTGATAATACCAATAAATCAAGACTTTCAAGCATTGAAACAGAGGAAGTAACTAAATGATGAATTTTTAAGAGAAGGGAAAGAAGCAAAGCTAACATTTCTATCTAATTGAAAAAGAAAACTTAAGGTGAACATTGTGACTACAAGACACGTATTATAGATTGAAAGACTGTATCATTTCCAAAAGCGTTAATATCTTTGGAGATGAAAAGAAGATGATGGTGCTGAAAACCAGACAAATGATTGCTGACCAGGTAGAAAATCCCAGAGGCACTTAAAAGAATTGATATTGAGAAGTTAGGAATGGCATCATTAAACATAAAAAATTAAGGAGTATAACTATAAATACGAAAGCAGCCCAGACAATAAAAACATCAACATATTTATGTATTGGTAATTATTAAAGTTATCTGTGGTATAATTTTCATGTGGAGTCACGATTAGTAACCACAAAATATATTATGTATTGATCTAAAAAGGAACATAACATATCTCAGAAGTTAATTTTACATTCTCAAGATGTGTAAATACCTAGAAACTCTATTTGAGCAACTAGCCTGCACCCTTACTCCTTCCCAAAGTACATATGTTAAAGTCTGTTTATGATGTCATAAAAGAGGTGCTGATATTTTTTGTCTGCATTTCAAAGAAATAACACACGTTTGTTTGAATTAGCAGCACCTTTTATTCTCATGCTATCCTTAGCTATAGCTAGACAAATGAGTGATAGTTCTTCTTTCCCTGAAAAGTTCTCTTTTGTTTTATTGTTGTTAGGGACAAAGGACAGCACCATGAGAATTATAGGTTTAAAATAAAACCTCTCTTGAAGTCTCTGGAGAGAATTTATGCAAAGTCCCCTGATTCAACAGAAGGAAAATTTGCTTACCTTCTGTTGGTGATGTCTTCAGATGCCTGCAGAGCCCCTCTGTTTCCCCATATGTCTCTTTAATTTTTACCACTGCTTCTGTTCCTCGGAGTTCCATGAGGGAGCGCAGTTCTTGCAGGGTGCACCCAAATTCTCCTGCATGGTTGGCCTCATTTCTTTGGTTCTTGGAATAAAAATCACTATTTGTCATGTCACCCATGGTTACTGATTATATTGCTCCACTTGTTATAATTGATAGAAGCTTAAAATCGTTTAAAAACTGAAGGAGACGAGTCTCGAATTCCAGCCTAGGATTAAAAACAATCCAGCATGTGTCCAGTGAGCGACGTGGAGAATGCCTCTGGTGTGCAAGGTGCCCCTGACCGACTAGTGGTCCGCAGGACGGCTGCTTTCAAGGCTGCAGACCAGCTCCACTCCATTCACCACTTCCCATTATGCAGCACCCAGGCTGTAGAATCTACATGGTCATTTCTTCCTCTGGACCTTTGGGAATAAACAGAAAGCACTCATCACAAGGGTGAGCAACGATGCTTCACAAAGATGAATTCAAATTCATTCTCTCTATCATTTCAATTCGATTTGCCATTTAAGAACAGCTACGGAGAAACACCGTACAGATGTCCTGTGAAATGCTGCAGGTGGTCAAAGCCAGCATGGACAACAAGGATACCACCAGCTCTTAGGTAAAGCTCTCTACAGTTAAAGCACCAATAGCGGTGTTGCATACTTTAATCAAGTCCCAAGAGCAACTGCCAAATGAGATGGTCCATAAATATTAATGAGCAAGCGCTCAGCCCAGCACACTAAATGTGCCTCCAGTGTGCGTGCTGGTTTGTACAGCCACAGCAGTCATTCAGCTGACCAGAACACAGGCAATCTTAGAGGCGGCAAAGTAACAGCAAATAGTTAAACCATTAGTTTGTACAATGGGATAAGGTAGAAGTGCTTTTCAGTGCAAGGACAGGATAGAGCCACCTCTTAGAAATTCAGAATACGTGTACATACATTATAACTTGCAGCTTCGCCTGCTGTGCAAGCAAACCTACCCCAGAAAAGTGAGAAAACACCCAAGTGCAGCATTGTGAGCTGCTGGAGCACAGGGGAGGGGCAGCTGGGGACTGCCTTCCCTACACTGCCCACAGCCTGCACTGCCACAGGCCTGCTAGCATCCCACATGCATACACACAGCTATACTTGCACAGGGTTCCATTTTTTGTTCTTACCATGTGCAGTGTTGAGAAAGCCACATTTGGACCATCTGGGAGGCAGCTGATTACTTGCTAAAATCAGCCTTTAAACTCTTTCCCCTTCCCATATTCTAATGAAGTTGGTTTAAATACTGCTGAAAGCAGCTATTATATTTGGCACAGAGTTTTAACAGAGATTAAAGGTTTCATTTTTGCCTCAAGTGGGTGAGTGCCTGAGCAGTGTTAAATCTATAGGCCTTGGAATCGTTCTCTTGTGATGAAAAAGGCCCTTAAATAGCCCCAGCAGCCTTCTGATACGGACCTGCCAGCATCAACCTTCTAGGTACAGCACCGCACCGTGGATATGAGTGCACACAAAGAGGATTCCAAAGTGTTTCAAGCCCCAGTGTTACGTTCGTGCATCAAACATAATCTCCAGCCCACATACAGACAACATAGCACATAGGCTTGGTATTTCCACCAAACTAACTGCATTGTCACTGCCCTGCATGTGAGAAAGATCAAGCCCACTGCACTCATTAATTCCTCCTTGCTTCCAATGACGTTATCTGCTCTGGAGCTGTCTGATATACCTTCCACAGTGGGACAAACTGAATCTCTACCAGTGCGCACATTAACAGATAACTCAACGTTCCTTTTATTTTTTTGAGAGAAAAAAAGAAAAAACCCAACACTGAAGTTTTACAGTATTATAGGATGCAGTTAAAATGGCAGGCGACCGCTATACTCTTCTTCCACCCTTCCTATTCACTGCCAGACATTCTGGTGCTAAGAACTACTGCCAAATCTGATTTCACGTATTGCTTTTCAAGCAAATAATTTCGACACAAAGCACGGCTTGCAGTGAGCAGTAAAGAGAAACTGGGAGCAGCAATGAAAATGGGCTTTCATTTGCCAAGGAGAAGATATCGTGCTCCGCCATACAAAGCCTTCCATGCTTATATGCCAGACAGTGGTCACAGGAAGTTAATTTCATGATAATTCCTTACATTCAGCATGCAGAAAAGGCCTTCGTTATCACTTTATCTGTTTATAAACAGGATGGATCATCATTCTGAACAGAAATAGCATCAGCCTGTAGCATTATCATGAAAAAATGGCAAGATGCAAAAGTCACAGATGTCCTGCAAAACAGACTTCATCCCAAGAGGCACTGAATCACCACAGCTTCTGCTGACAATAACCTCCCCACCACTCATTTCTTAAATAATTTCAGACCCTTCCTGGCTTCAAATATGGGCAGCTGTTGCTGACAGTTACACCAAAAAGCAAACCAAGTTTTGGTCACGGCAAAGGATGCCTATGAAAATATTACGAAGAACGGAGGCATCAATCATAATAACTAAAATGACAGCCTGCTATTTATTTCCAGTGGGCAAAAAAAATAATCATGCCACAGATTAGTACACTTAAAGATCTGGAACACTCAGTGCCTAAACCAGCTACAGCATTCCAAAAAAGGTAACAGAAATATACCATTCACCTAACAGACAGCTGCGAGGGTGAGTTTGTGCGAAGCCTTCTCTAATACAAGAAAATCAAAAGAGAGGAGAGAAAACCACAATTACCTTTATCTGATGTGAGCCTCCTGGTGGTTTCATTAGTGATGTAAAGGTACTGAACTTGGTGTCAATTGTGTTTTCTGCACATTTTTTTTCTCTGGGATGTGTTCACCTCTCTCAAGCAACTGACCAACTGTGCCATATATTAATATTTTTGTTTCTGTCCCTATGAATTCCACTTGTAATTTGCCAGTCCTAACAAGACAGCAATATTGCTTTTTAGCATGTGCTTGCTAATTTTGCATTTTCCTGCTTAATTTTTTATTTCACCTTCAATTAAATGTTTATCAATAAATGGCAAATATGAAGGCTGTGCTTCCTCCAGTGCTCTGAAAACAAATCCCTCCAAGTTCAAGCTCTTCATGATACACCTAATGCAGTGACACCAGCGAAACACCGTCTCACATTTTTGAAAGGCAGATGGTAAAATATAGGAAGCACAAAGCATGGCTAACATTATTCACTGATAATGCATTTCTCTAATCCTGTGGAACAAGATATGCCAGCTTCATTTGATCCTTGAATCTCTTTTATGAAAAGCCCAGGAACCCTGCCAGATGGTGTACCGGGTTAGCAGAACTGACACACGACCACATGGCCACTAAGTGGTTAATATTCCTTTAACAAAAGCTTAGAAATAGAAAACTTCAGGTTGGTATATGGCGATATTCCCCCATCAGTTGGGCTACAGGACTTATGTCAGCAGAACAGATTAAATGACTCCAAGTGGGTGAAATGTAGAAACTCTACAAGAAATCCAACTACTTCTAACAACTACAATCACCAGGCTTGGGTGGGGTCTTTTGTTTGTGGTTTGGAGGGGTCTCACCATTCCCAATGACAACAATCTGCAGAGAAACCAAACCTCCACAGATAAAGTTCAGCAGAAAACACAAAAACCTCCCTCCTGTCACTGAAAAACTAATTTCACACACAGTGTCATATTGCCAGCCAGGTGGTTCTTCCTTTTTGCTTCTGAAACAAAGTTTAAAAACAAGGAATCTGGGTAAAAACTTTCCTGAAGTGCAATTTGGAAACCACCATGGAGTGGCTTACATATATATATATATGTGTGGGGTGTGTGTGTATATGTATATACATATATGTGTATAGATGTATGTATGTATACATATATACACACACCTTCCCAGCAAGATGCACTTCAAGTAACAAAAGACTTCAGACTAGAAAGCTTGAGTAAAATACTACCCTCATTTTTCTCATTTAAAAAGTCCAAATAGAAGTCTCCATTCTGATAAGGGTTTTTATTTTTCCAAGATGCCATGGATTTTTGTTGTACAA
>PPHD01004024.1:0-29674 GCA_002909625.1 Bambusicola thoracicus | reverse complement strand
AACGGGAAGTGCTGGTGAGCAGAGGAAAAGATGGGGTCAGATGATGTCCTGCTGGAACAGGTGTAAACAGCATTAAGCCAGATGTAACTGGAAGTCGATAGGGACGGACTCTTAAATCTGAGTTGGCCTGCCCCCAGCATGGTCAGCCTAGGTAACATTGGGGGATATGGTGTCCATCTGTAATGTGGTAGAAAGACCTCTACTGCATCAGAACATGAGATCTGTGCTATAGACCTGTATTGGAAAGGTTTAAGAGTCACTTGGAAGGGTGAGAAAGGACAGCTTGGCTTACCTGGGCAAATGGCTCGAAGCAATGGGATTGGCTTACAGCAGCCTGGAACCATGCATGTAAAAGCAGAGGGACATCCTGCAGGGTGCAGGTGAGCAGGTGCCAGCTGTGCTCCTGGGCAGGCAGTGCTGGAGGAACAAAGGTTGCTGCAGTGTTTCTGTCTCCTGAAGCACACACCAGGTGTTTTTCTAGCAGATAAGCTCAAGTTTGATTGCAAGATACAGCCTTTATGTATTAACCACAGGCTGTTTTATGGGCGTTACGCAGGAGAGGATGCTGCTTTGCCGGATGAAACTTGTTACGGATCCCCATCTGCACAGAAGCACAAGTTACAAGGTTTGTGCTGTGCAAATAGCTATTTGTTATACATTTTGGACTAGAAAAATGAAGATCTAGTCCAGACTACACGTGTTCTTAGTGTTTGTCATTGTGCAGGCAGGAGAGCTGCCAGCAGCGTGCACCTGAGCAATTCTGAATGATGACTGGGGTGCAGATGGGAGGTGCTTCCCCTCACATCACTGCCAGCCCTGGCCACAAGCTATTGCACAGCACATCCCCAGTGCTGCTGTCAGAGGAGCACTGCTCACGGGGAGCAGCAGCTGCTTTGTGCCGGGCTCCCGTTTGCCTGCGGATGGTGTTGGTCTGGCAGTGAGTGGAGTGAGGTGTGATGGCACAGCCGGGTGCTCTGCAAACAGCTTAAGGTGGAGAGGAAAAATAAATACATGAAGAGAATAGGGTGGGTTTTCTGCTTAGCCCATTTTACCCTTCTCACACTTAGGTCTTATCCCCTCTTCAATCAATCTCATCCAAGGCAACATCTGGCCCAACAAGGCTGCTTTCTCAGCCCACTCCATTCATTTCACCTGTGATGGGAATCACACATCTGGCACAGCTGGAAGGTGTTTGAATTGCCGTAAAAAGAAAAAAAAGGCTTCAGAGAATCTAGGAGAGGATTGCTGCATTTTCCCAGTGGAATACAGACCTGGCAACCTCACTTCTGTTTTCAGTGGAGCATCCTGCAGGGTGCTTTACAGCGTAGGCAGCTGCTGTTCTTTGCCAGCCATGGAGCATCCCTGTGCCTCCAGTGTGCCCAGGGCTATCTCTGCATCCAGGAGGCATCACAGCCCTTTTAGATCTCCATCGCTCACTTGCATCTCGAGGGCAGGTTATCCACACCCCTTTTGTCAGCTGAGCAGGGAAAACAGGAGCAGATATAGTCAGACCAGCAAGCGGTGCTGTGTCTTGGGGAAGCCATACCAGCCATATGCAGGGCTGCAGCAAAGCTTTTTGTAAGCTGTGGCCAAGCCTGGCCCCCACATCCTTAAACATTAAGATGCAGGGGGCAGGGCTGAGGGGAACAGTCTCTGCAGGCACAGCTTCTTTGTAGCAGCTCATGCAAATCTGGGATGAATTGAGCCCTTCGGAGATACTCAAGGAAGGCATCAGTTGAATTGTTTTAGGAATGCTTTATCTCCACTCTCGAGCTTAAAAAGGAAAAACTGGGGACAGGTCTGAACGTTTTAGAAACAGAATGAAATATTTTATTTTATTTTTTTTTTTAGATCACAGAAAATATAGTAAGGAAAACCGTCTGAAAATGAATGCGTTTTGAGGAGGTGGGGACATTTTTGGATTCGCTCAGCCTGCAAGCAGAAGGATTCAGTTATTCCCTTTGCTTCCACCTAGGGCTGTGGCACGGTCTGCAGTTCATGGCTTTGCACCTGCAAAGCATAAGGCAGGTCCCTGCGCCTCTCCCAGCCGTGCCGTTGCCCAGTGAGGGTTCTCTGACACCACCATTCTCAACAGCTCGCAGTGTTTGGGCTGCAGTCCCTTTGGAGGTGCTTTTTCCCGTTGTTTTTCCTCACGGCTGCAGCTGGAGGGGGAGAAGGATACCGAAGGAGCTGCTTCTCAGCATGGAGATGCAGAAAGGAGAGCAATCTGACCCCGTGGATGGTTGCGCGCACTCAATATTTATTCCTATGCCCTGGGCCCCTTGGTTTCCATAAATCTGCTTTAGCAAGCAACTTGATGAATAGAGAGAAGCGGAGGAAGGGGATTTAAGATGTAGGTTCTGTTTGTGCATGCTGTCACCGTTTTATAGCCTGTAGCATCTGATGGTACCTTCATCTGGAGTAACAGGTTGACTACAGCAGCACAGTTCTGACGTGGTTGCAGTGCAGAATGCAAAGAACACCGAATCTTGTGAGGATGCTCCCAGCATTTCTCTTCCCTTTGATCTCTTCATTGGTGATTTTTCTCTTTCTGAGAAGAGCTGTGGCTGCCATTGGAGATGGGCAGCACGAACGCTGCGGATCAGCAGGCACATTTGCACTCCACATCCGGATTCCAGCTGCAGATTCTGCACTCCCTTACATGTCCTTCCTGCATATGAAGTGCATTGCCCTCCACAGGAGCTTAAATGAGAAGGCAGAGGATGGAATACAGATGAAATGTGTCCAGGGAGGAGGTTTTCACCTGATTTTTGCAATGCTTTGCTGTTCAGAAAGCGTCAGGAGACCTCAACAGCAGCAGAGAACGTAATGCTATACTGTCAGCATCTAATATATTTTCCTTAGCTCTGTAAGCAAAAGCCTCCTGCTCTGGTAACATTTTCAAAGGAGGGAGGTCACGCCGTGCTGCATGTAGCTCAGAGTAAGCAGCATTTCCTCAAAAAGCAGGAGGTCAGAGAGCTCCTTGCAGATGAGATAGCTGGAAGAGTTACAGTGAAGCCTGACCCACCACCCAGCTCATGTTCTGTCCCTAAATCAATCCATCTTTTGTTCAAGAAGCTCTCTCTGGTGAGGAGCGGATCTTGTAAGGCCCCCTCTGTCTGCAAAGATGTGTCATTTGGGATGGCAATGCACTGCGTGACTTTAGTCACAGTCAACAAATTACTATCTAGATTGCAGTCCCAGCTAAGCTGAGATATGATCCATCTCAGCTCGTGGGATGTCAGGAGAGCAACAGCTCTAAGATGATGAGCGTGGCAGATAGCTCAGGACAAGATCCCAGGACCATCTCCTGGCAGCACGTCCTTGGCTGCTAAGGGCAATGTGAGAAAGTTCAGTATGGGGTATGTATGACACATGGGAGGCCCCTTTGCAGATGGACCTGCAGGCTGTGGGCCTGCCCCATCATCCTAACCCCTCCAGGACTCATGGGATGTGGATGCCTCTCCCCCTCCTGCAGCACTGCTGTGTCTTGGCGTGTCGTACAGCTGGGCTGGCCCAACCCAGGATGTGTGATGAAGGTACTGAGCAACCAGTGGCTCTGGGGGCTGGGGGTATTTTGGGTTACAAAGGACAGTTAGTTTAACAATGTGAAAAACAGCTCTCTGCCCCAAGAGGCAATGGCCTGAAGTTGCACCAGGGGAGGTTCAGGTTGGGTATTTGGAGAAGTTTCTTCTCAGAAGGGGTGGTGATGCACTGGCATGGGCTGCCCAGGGGGTGGTGTGGTCACCGTCCCTGGAGGTGTTCAAGAACAGCAGAGATGTGGCACTGTCCCCACAGCCCCAACACCGCAGAGCAGCTCAGGAGCTTCACCTGCTGGTTCTCCCTGTGGAGAAGGGGGTTAACGATGGGATGTGATCGACTGCCATTTGCTGGTGCTGCTGTATTACCTCTACTTGAATTAGCTTGCAATAACTGCAGTTATATTTAACACCGTCTGCAGGGCTGAATTTTTAGGTGGCTAATTTTCAATTGCGGATCGCTTAATTACATCTCACTTCGTATAAATATTTGCAGCAGGAGTTAATATTTCCTATTACTCCAGACACAGGGTTGGTGCTGTCAGGCAGGAGCAGCCCCGGCCCTCCCTTATCTCTCAGCCTCTTGCTGATGGACCAGGATCCAAGGCCACGTGCCACGGTGGAGCTGGAGGGAAGCCATCAGGTGAATGCTAATTATTTTAAAGAGAGGGGACTTTTCCAAAACGCAGTGGTAAATTAGAGATTATTGCATGGTTAACAGCGTTGTTTCTATTTAAAAATCCCCTCAGATGTAAATTTCTCTGAAATTTTATAATGCATAGCACATCATGTTAGGGCAAAGAACTGACCTTTTTATTAGCCTTTTAGGTGAAACTGTTAAGGTGGTGTGAATTCCTATGCGAGATTCTTAACCTGGCCTCACAGGTTACACAGACATCTCTGGAGGTGTTCCCACATCCTTAGTGTGTCACTCTTAATCCCACAGTGACGATGTGCTGCAGCTTTGCTTCGGCTGCGGAGGCCAAAGACCATTTTGAGTTATGTGACCACTGTATTTACCATTAATTAAGATTCTAATCAAGGGATCGGGACCTGAGGATACATGGATCTTTATTCCGTGTAGTTTGGGACGAGCTAATAGCAAATAATTCTGGCTATAACAAAATATTTGGAACTGAATAGTACTTTACTGTCATGTATCAGAAATCTCAATTATGTCCTTCATGTTAATTGATTTGAAGATGATAAGCTATAAAGAAACACAGGCAGACTAAGCATAGCAATCTACCTTGGGCTGCGTGAGCTCTGATTCCAGATCTGGAGCTCCGATTTCTTTCCTGGTGCCGTAGCTCAGCATATGCCCCAGGCAGGCCTCAAAGCATCCTTACGCAATACATAAGCAGTGAGTATTAAGGCGTGCTCAGAGGTCAGGAGATTCTGGACAGCTTAGTTTTTAAGCCCTTTCAGCATTGTACACCTCTCATGGATGATCTTGCGGAGGGATTTGTGGGGTTCAGAAGTTCTCTAGAGAGAGATTGGAAGGATATGCCTTTCGAGTGGAAGTGTTTTCCCATCCCTTTGGTTTTTCTAATGGCCTGACAAATATTCGCAAAGGCAGACAATGCTCTCTTCCCCCTCTCTGTTCTTCTGCATCTGTTTTTCATTTATTGTGTTTTATCACCACTCATAAATCTGTAGGTATCTCTGCACAAGCTGCCGGAAAGCTGCGCGCTGGGTTTGCTTGCCTCAGCCTTCCCCAGCCTTGCAAAGCTGGGGTCGAGGTGTGCTGGTACACGGGTCAGGAACTGAGATAAGTGGGTGGGATTTCCCTTTTCAAAGCCCTTTTCCATGCAGGGAGCCTGGCTGACACCTCTGCTTATAAAGCCAGCAGCACGAAGGAGGGCATGAGAAAGCTCTACGCTTCTCCATGTGTGTGCATGCAGAGATGCTGTGCTCCTCCAAAACGTGTTGGAGACCTGCTCGGCTGATGGGGGAAGCGTTTCTCAACAAGGCAGCGTTTAGATGGAGGTTTGGGGCCCAGCTGTTGTGTGCTTACGTGATGTGTGAGAGCCCAACCAGCTGTGGAATGCAGAGATTTCTGGCTCTGCTATTGGAGTCAGCACTCAGGCAGGGAGGAGCTGCTGGTACATCCCAGTGAATGTTTTCACTTGCATTTCTAGCACAGCCCCAAAGCTTATGAGCTGTGAAATGAGATTTCTCTTAGAAGGGAAAGCACCAGCCCTAACCAAATGGTGCAAGTCCTTTGTGCTCTTTTAAATCAATTCCCCCCCAGGACCCTTTGCTTCCTTACAGCAGCGGTGGTTCATTGAGTAACACGGGAGCTTGCTGGGATAAAGGGAGCAGGCACTGATCTGCAGCTGCTTACCAAATGGCCAGGAGTTTGGAAATGATGGGCATCCTGCAGAAGGTCAGGTTTTGTGTGCGTAAGAGCCAAATGGTGCAGGGCTCTGCTCCAGCAAGGGGAGGGAGTTTGTCACCTTGCGTGGTGGATTGCTTAATGAATTCTGTAACATTTACAAACAGCAGAAAAGCCCTACGCTGACCAGCTTTTGCCCAGCGTAAAGCCATCTGGGCACGTGGCAGTAACACTGCCAAACAGCCTGGCCAAGAATTGAACCAGCATTAAACCTCTCCCGTTCTCAAATATCTCATGAGTTATTGGAATTTTTCACTGGGTTGATGGATTTCTTTCGACTTTGCCCAGAGTTTTTGAACATTGGTTTCAGCTGGAAACTCTGAAGCTTTCCTGCTTGAAATCTTGTTTCTACGACTGTTTCTGATCAAAAATATTGTGCCCTAGGAGCAAATGTTGGCAAAGTAATAGATGCAGATTGTCATTAGTTGGATTAATGGAAGTTTACGCTGTATAGAAACATTCAGTGCTTCTCTTGGGCTAAAGGACTGATTTTAGGAAGTCAGACTGGTCAGAGGAGAGGTAGCCTTGAGCATCACTGTTGCACAGAGATGCAGGGGTGTGTTGATGTTAATCACATCATTCTTTAAACAGCTTGCAGAAGGCTAGTGCTGTCTTAAAAGCCTCTGCCCTTGGCAGCGGCTGTGTCTGTATTCTTCTGTCCATTGAACAGTCAGGGTTACAAGGGACAGTTCGAAGAGAAACCCCTCTTCACACATTTTTTGCAGCTTTGCCACTGGTTTCGGGGAAGGGTTTTGCTGCAGGGGAAGATGGTTTTAGGGACATCCTTCCCGCAGGAGCAAGGAACAGCGCTCAGATATCTTTCTTTCTGGCTAGAGATCATTTGATATCTGTGAAGCTGACCCATCATGCCAGATAGGGTTTGGATGGGTTGGAGCAAGGCTGCTGCCTGAGCACCCTTCTGGAGCATCCTTCCCAAGCAAGCTGCAGGCATTCCCTGGGTTGTTAGATTGGTGCATCGAGAGGGTTTCAGAGAGGCCCCATCACAAAAATCTCCCCTTTCATTTTAATCCATCGGCCTGGAGTGGGTAGATGAGGCTCAGCTGCTTTCTGACAATCCATTTTTTGGCTGCAGTCCCTGAAAGAAGGGATTGCCTGTGTGCATCAAGTGACCCTCTTAGCAGTAAAAGCATGCAATGAGTCGGACAGACCAAGGCACGGCCATTTCAGAGCCCTTCTAAATAGGACACAGGCCTGTAGCAAGCCCCAGCCCCATTGTGAGTTGGAAAAGGAAGGAAGATGTGCTCAGATCCACGTTCTGGCTGTGTTGATGCCCAGCCCCTTCTAAGCTGACCCAAGAGGTGGGCAACACCTGGGACACTGTCCTTGCTCCTTTTCCCTCTCTCATTTCAAATCCCAACACAGCTGGCAGGCTTTGGGTTGCAATTTGCTGCACAAAGGATTAGCATGTTGGCCAGGGTATTAGTGACGTCAGCTATGAGATAATTTAACATCCTTCATACTCCCAATTGAACAGAGAGCACGGCATCCCACCTGCGTGCAGAGAGGGAGCCTGCAGCCCCTTATGCAGCCCAGTTGAGGTATCAGCTGAGCTGAGGGCTTCATAGCCCTCATGGAAAAGAATATTTCCTCAGTTATTGAAATTGTTCAAGGGAAAGGATGCTGCGGGTCAGCTGTGACAGTGTTCCAGGTGGGGTTTGTCCTGGCTCATGTCACTGTATCTGCCAGAGCAGTGGTTTTCTGTTAAGCAGCAAAGGGCCTCCGTGCAATGAATCACTTTGGGGCCATGTGTTCTTCAGCTGGAGCACTCCGTGGTGCCAGACACCTCGGTTACTAGTGAGCCTTGACTGATTGATTAATTATTAATTGAAGGGGACTTATGAATTTTTCAGCATTTTCTCTCATTGTGCATTACAAAGCGAAACCTCTCTTTCCGGGACAAAGATCTCTCCTAAAGCCCTACATCAAAGCTGCAGAATTGTCACCCATATTGTGCTCTTGTTCAGCCTTCACATCCAGCATGTTTGCTTTGAAATACTTAATCTTCCGTTTGCTGAGCTACACAGCTCCTGGCGTGCCAAAGGATGAGAGCCCTGGGACTTCCTCTTGGTGGCTTTTGGCACCAGTAACCATACGTGACACAGTGATCTGGCTGCATTTCGGGTGGGTGACTGGCCAGACCAGTGTTCAGAGGGTTTCCAGGAGCTTGACACGTGCTCTAACAAGGGAAGCATTTCATTAAATCAATGTGTTGGAAAATCAGTGCAACCACTAAGCTGGTTTTAGTTCATTATTTTATGAGGACAGTAGGTTCAGCTACTCGGTGTCAGTCACCTTCCCTCCTAGTGTTGGCTGTGTAGGGTTCAACAGAGCACAGGTCAGGAACCTAGAAATCCAAGTGGCTTTATTCCTCACACAGCACAAAGCATATCCCCATGCCTCTGCATTGCCAGCGTGTTTAGGATGTGGTTTTCCAGCACTGCATTGTGCTCTGCAGCAGCGCGTGGTGCAGGGGGATGGCTGCACTCATAGCCACAGCAAAACCTTCCTCAGAGGGAGGGGAATACCCTTCAGCAAGCCTCACTCATTGCAACTTGGTGCCATTTGCTCCTGTGGCTGGGAAGAGATATTAGCATTAACAGTGACTGGCAGGGAGGGATTACGCTGTTAAATGGTCCCAGTGGTTTCTGGCTCCTCTCCTGTGGCTGATGACAATTATGCCGACAATACCTGTCAGTGGTGCGGTGCATGCTGTAAATGTCAGGCTGATGGCTGCACGTCGTGCCTGCGTGTCGCTTCCTGTCCTTACACATCCTTGTAGCATGCTACAAAGTTATTTCCAACAGTGCTGTTCACTGTGAAGGCTTAAAAAGCAGGAGCTTCGTGGTGCTGAGAGCGTGATAGGTTGGTCTGCTGCCCTAATGTGGGGAGAGAGCCCCATCAGTGCTTGGTGGCACAGCTGTGGGCGGCGTTGGGTCGTGCTGCTGGCAGAGCTGCGGTCCCCCAGGCTCAGCCATTCCTCTGCAGCATCACGCGCTGCGGTGAGCCCAGTGAAATGGCTCCGGGCATAGGGATGGATGATGGAGGGAGCGGGGGCAGCCCGGCATGGCTTTTGGAGCCAGGGCTGTGTTCGTAATTGTTGGGCTTTAAGCAGTGATAAACTGAAGCCTTAAGTGGGGCTTTAAATCTATAGCGCATTGCTGTGAAACCACTGGATTGTAAAGTCTCCATTAACAGTGTTAATGCCCTTGGATGCTCCTGGCTTTTTCTGGGGTGAGTGGGGGTGAGACAGGGCTGTGCCTTTAAAAACCACAGGGCTCAGCCCGGGCAGTGCAGGGAGGTGTTTCCCAGAGGAAGCAAATGATTTCAGTGTGGACTGGGAGGACTTTGTGCATCTTACTGCAAACCTTAGCACTTGGTTAGGTTGGTTTGTTTCCCCTCTCCTCCACCTTTGAAAGGAGCAGTGCGACTGCCTGCCATCCCTTGGGATACTACAGGGCAAAGCGCTGCAGCACATTTGTTTCAGAGTGGAGGAAGCCATGGGGTTCTTCTGCATGCAGGTGATTGGTTTTGCCAGGGATTGAATGTCGCGTGCTCCAAGTCACAGAATCATAGAACCAGTAAGGTTGGAAAAGATCTGTAGGGTCACCACATCCAACCCCAGCCCATCCCCACTGTGCCCATTAAGCCACGTCCTCGAGTGCCGCATCTCCATCACGAAGGGCTTCGACCTCTTTTCTTTCATATTATTAGCGCTCATTAAAATGTATTCACAATTAGCAGTTTATATGCCAAAAAAAAAAGGTATTTTGCAAGATGCTTTCCTTGCAGTTAACAGTCACCATGTGGCTAAAAGTAGGCATACACCCCGCGGTGCCTTCAGTGACAGACGAGCTGCGATTCCAGAAGATTTTGGGCTCCGCTCAAAATCTAATCTGCATAATTTCATTTTATTTTTATTGTTTTACTTTAACAACTGTTACACCGACGTTGGTAATCTCTGCAGGGCAAGCAGAGAGAACTAATGCTGTATGCGGGCAGACATATGAAAACATCTAATTTACCAGCAGGCAGTTGGGTAATGATCAGTTGAGAATTGCGAATTACGTACGTCATCTATTTGTGGTGTGCTGCTGAAGAAAAGCCCAGTGCGTGTGACAAATCATATATATCCTGATATTTATAATACTTTTCCCATTTAATTGACTGGGGCAACCTTGTGATTTATTTCCTTGCTTTATTCATAGCGTACCCATAACATAGTCGTAATGCAGAACGAAACTAATTCAATTTCTCCTTGGCTTTGTAAATCATTTACGTATTTGCCTGTCAAGTATTTGAATATAAAGTGGGCATACATAGGGCAGGAAATAAACAGCTCATTCTCTAGTTAAGAAGTCAGGGTGTAATGATGTTAGGGTCTGCATCGCCTTCCTTGGCTGTTCGATATTGCTTAGATAGCACGGATTACGTTCACCCCATCCCTTATTTCACGAGCAGAGTATGTTTTATAAGCACCAGCACTGCTCTTTTAATAGCCCTCTACAGTGTTATGGCTGTGTAAAACCTACGTGGTGTGCTTTGATGTCAGCAGGAGCGGTGACTGAGCTAAGGGAGCATGCAGGGACTGCAGCCTCACCCCGCTCCTTGCACAACAAGTGGGAGACGTTCTGTTGGCTGTCACGGGCTGTTGCTGAGCTTCTTTGTCATCGCTTTCCGACAGATGAGTTCTTGCTGTGCAGCTGTTTTGCAGAGCCATTGAAAATACAGCCTGGAAATACTCTTTGTTTCCTTGAAGTCTTGGCAGCCCATAGCTCTGGGAGGGAGTGCAGTGCCCACCCAGCTGCTGCTGCGGGGTGCTGAGGGTGTTTGTTGCCTCCTAAGAGGAGAAAGCTGCAGTTGGATCTCCCCACGACACAGTTTTTGACACCTGTAGCATCACTGCAGAACCTCTGCAAAATCAAGATAGTGCAGAAACTGTGAGACAGTTTGCTGGCTCATTACCCTACCGCAGGAACATCTCTCCTCCAAAGAGGCATCCTTGGTTTCTAAATATGGCATCTGAGCTATTTTGGGTGATGTGTGATTAGCCTCAATTACTGCAGCTCGGATGGAATTCAAGCAGTGCCCCCTTTTTTAGAGCTGCAAAGATGTGGAAGTGTGGAATTGTGCATTTCCTCCCTTTAATTGAGCGGCTCATCACATTACTGATGTGCGAGCATCAGCAGCGCGGTGCTTTTGTGTAGGGGAGGATTGCTGAGGGAGCTGTGCAATGCTTTATGGCTCCGTGCTGGTTTGGGGATCAGGAATAGAGAGGTGAGAGCAGCAGGTTGTGAAGGGTGTACTGTTGCAGCTGCGGTGATTGAAACTGAGGTGGCCACACCAGAGATGATTGAAACAACATTGGAATTTGGATCAGGGTCCTAACCCATGTCGTTTTCCTGCTTTAATTAAAGCTGTAACGGAGGCTTTCAAAAACCAATCAAAAATGTATTTTCCCTCAATCTCAGCCGTAATGAATGTCATCTCTTTGGGAAACCCAGGCTGAAGCAATTTGCAGCCATCCTGCGTGCGCACTGCTCCACGTAGGAGTGAGCGTGTCTGCAAGAGGACACAGCTTACATGGGCAGATGCTGGTTTGGGGGGAAAGCAAAAGATATTTCAGCACGCTTGGGGAGCTCTAACAGAATTGCTCGTAACTCATCAGCCTGAGAACTGAAACTTTTGTCATTGCCACAGCTGTAACTTTCCAGACTGCACTGCACCAGCCCTGCTCTGTTCTGTAAAGCAGTTTGTCTCCGGAGGAGGATAAAACACAGGGAGGCGGTGAGAGCAATCCCAGACCAGCATATAAACCTCATTTATGTGTGGCTGTCATGGCAGAGCCAACGTACAGCAGCTGGTGGCAGTGCTGTTCGCTGGTGGCCAGAAGGATCAGTCCTTGAACCCTGTCTGGTTAAGGCACAGGCTGGGAGGTCACTGTCTACAGGCAGTATTTCCAAAAGGGACAAAGATGGGCTTGGGGCTTCCAGAAAGCGATTTGTGGGTGCTAACCTTGGATTCGTGAATCGCCCGTTTCCTCCAGAATAGCCACAAGAGGGCACTTGGACGGGAGAGCCAGCCCTCCCCTGTGGGGTCACATTTACAAGTGAACCAAAATGGTGTGATGTTGCATTCCCACTAAAAATAACATATGTTCCTCTGAGTCCTATCAATGTAAAACTGCTCGCTGCAGTCACCTGTGTCTTGCTCATGCGCAGTAGTTGCTTCCTTAATTGGCGGGAACAACTTTTTATCTCCAGAAGATGTTTGAGGTCCAGGCAGGTGCCAAACCCTGAACCACAGGGTTGTGGGAAGCGTGGAGAAGGTCTCTGCTGAAGGCTGCAGTCTTTTTCTGGGTGCCAAGCAGGAGCAGGGGGGTGTTTGATTGGCGATGGGGCCTTGTGTGCTGAGGCTGTGCAGGCATCTAACACAGGGTTAGCACGTTCCTCTGCTCTTGTCCCTCTTGGGGCCCTGTGAACACGACACGCATACTTTCAGTGATCAGCCTGAAAAACTGAACGGCTTCTGAAGGTTCTGCGTTG
Source organism: Bambusicola thoracicus (assembly GCA_002909625.1). NCBI lineage: Eukaryota > Metazoa > Chordata > Aves > Galliformes > Phasianidae > Bambusicola > Bambusicola thoracicus. The sequence continues at coordinate 17,174 of PPHD01004024.1, read as the reverse complement.
GTTGACTTTTAACCTTTCTATTTTTTGTTTGGTTTTATGTAGCTGGACAACCCAGATGAGCAAGCAGCACAGATCAGGCGTGAGTTGGATGGACGTCTGCAAATGGCGGAGCAAATCGCCAAGGTAAGAAAAAATCTTACAAATCTTCTGCACTGATAAGCGTGTAAATAGTCTGTTACTCTTCCCAGGTCTTGTGCTTCCCTCACAGGTTTCTCCTCCCAATAATCACAGTAAAAAATGAGCAGCTCTTCAGCTATGAAGAAAGCAACTATTGCGGATGCTGTTACAGTGTGATTTTCCTGGAATGTCCCTAATGAGCCGAGATGGTTTAGGTGCTTTCAAAATATTCAGGTGTGTTATGAGTCCTCAGAATTAGGGAGGAAAATGTCCTGAACTGCTGCAGCTGGATCTGCACGTGGACATCTGAACCCTCTTTTTCAAAGTAAGGTATAGCATGTAACAGGGAGCCCGGAATTGCCCTAAAGAGTTTGCGCAGCACACTGGGCTGCTGGGAGCCACAGTTCCCTGCCTGTAGGTACGTTCTGCCTCAGTAAGGGTCCTGCACATTTGCTGTCTCAAACATATTCACACTTGGCATGAGGACAGGCAGGCCAGCATTGCACCCCTGTGGGCATCGCTGCCATCCAGAGCAGCAGACGTGGGAGTTCAAAATAGGTTTTGTAACGACACACTCAGCAAAGTGCCCCAGGGACCCTTCTATAAGGAGACGTCTCCCTAGGAACAAATCACACCTCTCTCAGTACAGATTTATTTGGCCTCTGATTGACCATTTGTGGAGAGAAATTCTGGACCCTGTTGGCATCAGCGCCACCAAGATTTTATCCTCACTTCTGATCAGATGCTCTGAGCTATAGATAAAGCCCTAATGGGGCTGAAGGCATTGGGAATGATCTATCTGGCTTCTTGATAATCTGGGAACTGTTACCAGATGGAGAACAAAAAGGTCTAATCAGAGAGACTTAGCTCAGGCTGGGGACCCGCGTCCCTCCCTGTGTGCACAAGGAGCTGTGCCCAAGTGCTGAGGCTTTTGTGAGAAAGGTAATACCAGAAACAAGCTGACTGCAGCTCCTTTCCTTTGTTCAGCACTTTGGCCTGCTGCCATTTTATTTTCAAGACAATCTACGGTATTTTTTTCTTTGCAGTGAGATGTATGCCCCTGCGTGGTGCACTGCTGCTCTGAGATGGTTAGCCAGGCACTGGGTACCAGATTGAGATTGTCTGATTTTGTTGCTTCGTTTTCTCTTTATGGCACGTGCGTAGTTCAGGAGCAGCCAGCAGAGGCTGCAGCTTCACAAGTTATTTTTGCAAACAACAATTTGCCTTTTCCACTCACCCCCAAGGATACTGCAAACAAACTGTGCCACTGCTGGACCTGCGAGAGACAGTCACACCAAGGTCCCAAACACAAGCTGACATTTCCCAGCACAGAACTCAACCTTCAAACACAGCAGTGCAGCTTGGAGGGAGGTTAGCAGTAAACATGACTTACCTGTTATCCATTTGGCAGGTATTGATATTTAATCTCGTTCACACGGCTGCTGGAGGCCTTCTCTCCAGAATGTCAGATCCCACCAGCACCTGTCTGCAGGAATCCTTGTTCTTTCAGACCCACAAATGCTGCCTTTTAGAGGCATCCAAATGACCTTTTGAGTCCTTCTCTGTACCATCCTTTCTGGGCAGGGCTTCTTTCCCTGTAGCACAGAGTAGGCTCACAATTCAATTCTGCGAGAGGACAGTGTTTCCAATTTTATCTCCAATTTGCAGCTTTTAACACAGTTTTGCTGCACAGGGAGACTGGCAGTGTTCATTGAACCAACACCGTGCTAAAGGCAAGTTAACTCCTCATTAGGAGGACATTTATAGGTAAGAGGCAACAAAGGCAGTGGATTCTAAAAGGACCTCATATCATAGTGCTGCAGGACCATGCTGGGTAACTTGGGACTGTAGCCGCGTCTCTGCATTTCCATCATCACACCCAATCCCAGTGAAACTGTTACACATCACTTCAAGCTACCTGCTTTTAGCCTTATTATAAGAAGCTGCTGGTGACACGCAGTGAGCTGTCTCAGGCCTTGCTGTGTTTGTGAAGAGGTTTACAGGGGTGGTGCCAAAGCTGAGTCCCTGGAGAGTGTGGCAGCAGCAGGGTGAAGAAGTAATCATGTTTGAACATCGTTGCTTCAGCAGTAGTTCTCAACATCTGAAGCCACTGTGCTTTTCTCTCTCTAGAGGTGGCTTGCAGCTTTTGTAATGCCTATGCAGTACCACAGACTGATCAGGTAGTTTATCTTACACCAGCTCTAATTTACTTGAGAGAATTGCTTCCCAAGATTGAGACTTGAAACAGAAGACTATGGTGTAAATGCAGCCGTGAGCCGTGCTTGTAAAGGGTAGGCTGTTGAGTACAGTAGAGTATTTTTCCAACAGCCTTATGACAGTCTTATAGAATGAACATGACCTTGTTTTCTTTTCTAGCATACATTTTACTAACTGCTTTTTATTATGTCACAAATTGCCACTGAGAAGATGCTTTGCATGTCAGCCTCGAGTTCTCTGACTGCAGATGCTGCTTTGCTGTTGTACACCTCATACAGTCTTGCTGTGAGATGTTCAAAGCCTGAGCACATTCAGGGAACGGGCAGATATATCTGAAGGTGTAGGGCACAAACCAGGGGTCCTAACAGAACTGAAGCATGGGCAGCAGTTCAAAGCAGAGAGAGTGCTCTGGAGAGCATCACATTTTGCTCACGGTGCCACATTGGTTCTCATGGTCTTGTTAATAGCAGGAAGCATGAGAGGATCTCCCAGTGAAGTCCCCAGGAACCACAGGCAGAGAACCCTAGCATCAGGGTTGTCTCAGAAGGAGGCATTGGCCGTGACAAGAAGTGAAGAGGGCGTTCTACCCCTCCTTGCAGTTGGGTCTGAGTAGTCCTGCCCATGCTTTGCTGGTTTCGCCTCCCTGGGCTCCGCTCACAGGTGGTTTTTCGTCTGGCACGTCTGAGAGATTAGGAAAAAAAAGTCCTGAAATGTCGGCGTGCTTTGACTCATTAGTAAATCGCTGTGGGTCACAAAGTTCAGCTGGGAACTGACCTGGTGTTTCTGTAATTGGGAATTAATACTTATGAAGGAAGCCATTTGCAGACAAGAAACGAATGAAGTGCAAGTGCATGCAAGAAACAGCAAAGTTGGATAAGGACCAAGTAGTAATTTCATGGGAAGCTAACGATAATGGTTCTGCATTACACAGGGGGAAGCTGTAATTTGTCATCTGGTTGGTGGGCGTTCCCACCTCTCTGCAGATGCTCCTGAGGGATTCTCCCCGTGCTGATTGTCACCACAATTCATTCTGTTGTTTTTCTTTCTGAATCCAAGGAGCGCAAGTTTCCCAAGTTTGTGTCCAAAGAAATGGAGAACATGTACATCGAGGAGCTGAAGTCGTCTGTCAATCTCCTGATGGCCAACTTAGAGAGCATGCCTGTGTCTAAAGGAGGCTCCGAGTTCAAGCTACAGAAGCTGAAGCGTAGTCACAACACCTCGATAATTGACATGGGAGAAGAAAATGAGAACCAGCTGTCCAAGTCAGACGTCGTGTTGTCGTTCTCCCTGGAGGTGAGCTTTGCACTGAGTTCCAGCAGGCAGCCTGCAGAACTGGTGGAACAGAAATTTCAGCAGCCGACTTCTGCAGAGTTCAGGCTTAACAGTGAGGTGGAGGGAGATCAGTAGGAGTCATTCTCTGATCTCCATGAGGAACGGTTCCTCTCTGAGTTACCAGGAGCTTTGCCTGTAGTCAGATACTGTCCTTTCCGGTTTCTCATCATCTTGCTGGAAAAAAACTGTGAAAGATAAACCATCTGGAATTTCCTGTTGCCTGTCTGCTGGCTCAGAAATCTGCCTGTTTGTCTGACTTCTTCATAAGGCTTGTTTCTGACTGCACAGCAGTAACCCCAACCAAAACCCATCTCCCTGTATTGTTTCTAAAACCACTGCAATAAATGCAAGGATTGATTGGGCCTCTATGTTTTGTGATACCCCTGAGATGCGCACTGTAGCCTGGCTGCTGCACAGTTTGTTTTCTGCAGCACTGAGGGAACAAAACCAGAACTTCAGGCTGACAACTGTGCCTGCGTAATGCTACAGGGGTTCCTCGCTGGCTCTTCTAGTTCCCAATGTACTGAAACACACTGTAAATGTCAGTGTTTAATTATTGCCAGTTAGAGGTGCCACTTTATTTCTCTGCAAGTCTTGCTTCCTCTTTGGAAAATCATTAAAAATTGCTGAGGTTTGAATTCACCCAACAGATCGGTGTGCAGTTTGTGTGGAAATACTGTGGTTTGCTGGCTTGCTGTTTGCTTTGTGTTGAGCTCTGAGTTTCTGCTGTGGGTTGAGCTGTTGGTCTGTATGGCCCAAGGGGTGGCAGTGTGCTGCAGGGACACACTGTTTCTTCCCAAGTAGGCTCTCTCTGTCCTGAAAGCAGTGCTGGTGCTATAGTGCTGTTTTCAGCTAATTGTTCTGTGCGAGCATAACTGTGGTCTAGGCAAGGCATTTACTCCATGGAATGATCAGCATCTCAGATGCACCAATACAAAGATGTTGATTGTCAGTGGGTTTATGTTACATTGTCAAAACAAGTACCAGGATGGGGTCAAAACGTAGGATGCAGAAAAATAAGAAAATGATGGTTTTGTGTAGTTTCCTGTTTATTTTTCTCCCTAAGGAGTCTCTTGTTTGATACACTGTGCCAATGTAAAACGTACAGTGCTGGTTGTCAAGTCTCGGAGTTTAACTTGTTGGAGGGCTGAAACCATCTCTGTAATATTCAGTTCAGTCTTACTTAAAATAGGGCTGTGAACCCAGAGACAGTGCCTTCAGTGGCAGCATCAAATAAAGCCTGACTTCTGAGTGTTACTTGTACAGAGGAGCAGAGAACTATCACAAAGGCCTGGACCTCTCTGTTGGAAAAGCCTGTGTAACGTGTATAGCTATGAAAAGACTCATCCTTACAATGGGATGTTGAAAATGCTTTGCTCCAGCTGAACCCTTCCAGTGGGAAGCAGAAGCTGAGTGAAGCACTGACTTCAGGAGGTGGCAGCTCTGTTTGCTGCTCTGCACACCGAACTCTTGCTCATCAGAGGGGAGCCAAGGCAGGCCTGCCAATCTCCTCGCAGGCCTTCCTGGTGCCTCTGCTCCCTGCCCACCCAGCAGCATGGGGAGGCCCCCAGCTCTGCCTGACCCATGGGCTCAGCAGCCACAGTGAGGTCTGAGGGAAGCTTCTCCTCTCACACCGCCTTCCTTTACTCACAGGTCGTCATCATGGAGGTGCAGGGTCTGAAGTCGTTGGCCCCCAACCGCATCGTGTACTGCACCATGGAAGTGGAAGGTGGTGAGAAACTGCAGACTGACCAGGCTGAAGCATCAAAGCCCACGTGAGTCTTGCTTTTCATTTCACATATGCAGAGCATCGCTCTGCGACTAAGAATGGCACATAAGCCCTGACTGAGGAAAAAAAAGTGTTAATGACAGGCTTATGTCTCCTTGTAGCATGTAACTTTGTGCCTGTACGTAAGTACTTTGCTAAATAGGGATGGAGTTAAGCAGGTGCTTAGATAAGTACTTGTCTGAGTGTCCGTGTGAACTGGTGCATCAGGTATAGGTACATGATCTCATCCTTACTGGCAGGGTTTTGGCAGCCCTGTGAGGAAGGGAAACAGCAGCCACATCCATAGGTGGGACAGAAGGGCAGGGGAAGGCTTCAACTTGCTTGGTTGAAGTTGTATCTGAGGCCATGGTGCCCGGGTTAAGTGCAAGGATGGAGTTTTGCTCTGTCCTCTTTGACCCCCCACAACCCCCACCTCAGCTCTGTACTTTGCTTTTCATGTTTTCTCCAGATGTTGTATTCGCCTGCAAGTAGTAATTAATCATTGTTAATTTGGAAGGAGAAAATGATGAATGGTTTATTTCCTTTCTGATCTGTTATATTCATGACTTGAAATGCAGTTCATATGGCTTTGAGACTGTTTTCCTCTTGTTCACCACAGAGATTTCACTCTCTAATGACATTTTGAGTGCACATCCTCATATAATTTTTAAGATGAAATAAGGCTCTTCCAGAGATGCCAGGTGGTGCAGGAGGGGCTGGTGTTGGGATGTTCCCTCTCTGACCCCATATCCCTTTTCCTATGATGGACCAATCTCCAGTGACATTTCAACAGGAGCTTTCAAAGCTCGTGGAAGGAAGGAAGCTTGGAACCAGCTGAAACCGTGCAGTTGCATCACATGCAAATGCACGAGCACTGCAGGCAGATGGTTCAAGACAGGTGCTCTCATGGAGGTGTCAGCTAACATCTTCCATCAGCTGCCATTCGGCTGCAGAGGCACAGAAAATGCTGATGCTCTGCACCCTGCGCTGTACCAGAAGAATAGGAATCTGCAGTAAGAGATTTCAACACAATATTCCCAATCAGGGGAAGTGCTGCAGCCTGGCTTACTTTTCAAAACGCATTAAAATCTGCTTCAGAGAAGGAAGTAGGAGAGCTGTATGTGGAAGAAAATCTCCATAAGAACCTGCAGTTGTCACTATTTTAGGTTTTCTTGTAGCTTCAGTGAGGAATCTTGTGCTCTGTTTGGAGGAAATTACTGTTCCCCATGTTGAATAGCAGACTTTTGCTGGTTTACATGTTCTTTCTTACCTTGGTCTTTTCATTCTGCTGTTGCTCAAAGTATCTGTCCTTCCTTATACAAACCTCTTGCTGTCAGCAATAGGTCCGTTTGTACAAGTGTTGTTTTGGAAATAAGGGATGCAGAAGTGAGCTCTTTAATTGAATGGGTCTTTTTATCATAATGAAATGTACAGTGCCTGGGCAGAAAGCCATCAGCCCTCAGGAACATGCAGCCAACACTGAATGCTACAGCATGGTACAGGTTATGTAAGTGCATCACCCTCATCCTCTCTGTGCTGACTTCCTACAGAGGTGCGAGTCAGGTTTGAAGCATTATGCATTGCTCCATCACTTGGGCAAATATATATGAAAAAGCCTCTTAAGGGCTTGGCAGTTCCATTTGTTGAGGGCCCTGGGACTTGCATCCAAAACCAAAGGCCACCCAAGCCAAGACTCTATGGTAATATTCCACGGAAACCAGAGACCGTCACAGAAAACGTTGCCTTTTTCCTTCTGTGTGTTGGAAGTACATTGCTCACCTTGCTTCCTCAGGCAGGGAACACCGAAGCTGAGTGAAGGCAGTTCACTGCACTTACCTTTTCCTCTTCAGACAAGAAGAAAAGAGAGAATGAACCAGATGTGACGTGTTTGTCATTTTGCTTAATACATGACTTGAATGCCCCCAGGTATTCCGGTGATGCACGCAGTGATAGGAACTGCTCAGAAAAGTCCTTGGCGTGTTTTGTCTGCTGTGTTGCAGACAAAAGATCTGTGCTGAGCCAAAATAGACCTTCTGAAGTGTCCCTTGGATGCCAGCATCACTTTCACTGAGGTCATTCCCACCACATCTGCTCATGTACATTTTAGCATAAGCAAAACACTCATTGGTGAAGGAACTTGATGAGGCAAAGCATGCTGAGCTACCCCATGGAGCCCCAATGTGTGCCCCAAACCTGAAGTTCTTGTGTGTTTTTGCCCTGGGTGCTGTAGGGCAACTGTGGGGGATATCGAGCAACACTGCAACACTAGTGTGAGTATTGAAGCAGGGGAGTTCGCCCCTGCACATCCCTAAACATCTGCATCTCAGGGGCTCAAAAAATAGGAATGCAACTGAAGTATCTGTGGGCAGATTAACACTGAATGCAGTTCTGAAAAGAGGCATTATTCTTTCAGATTAAATTGCAGTTCTTTCAGCTGTGAGCGGTTTTTGAGCATCAGATGTTCAGAAGCATCTTAGTGACTTTGGAGCCTGAATCCTGTTAGTGGAGCCTGGAAGAGGCAGGGTGAGCAATAGGGTGTACCAAACAGACGGATCTGTCACGTACGAGGGGTTTGGCTCTCAGGATGGTGGTAAATACTTGTTCTTTTTTCTTCTCAGGCTCCATGTTAGATTCCTGACATTTGAAGCACAATCCCCTCATGTAAGGATTATCTGTCTCAGCACGGGTACTGAGGATGGCACAGTTCTAGAGAAAGGCAGACCTGAAATAGCAAGGGTTATTTCAGATCAGGCTTGTAGCGTATTATTAGTAGTGCTTTTAATAAGTTGTGTAAGAAAAAGCTTTTGTGTTGTGCCCTAACCCACAAATGCCTCTACATAATATCCCAAATCCCAGTCCAGGCAGGATTTTATTGCTTTTTGCACCAGAACAGTATTCTTGCAGGCCCTGGAGGGTTTTATTTCCCTGCCAGTTATCTTGATATCTACTTTCTGCAAAACTCAGAGGGTGAAGTGCTTTTCTGATGTGGCTCTTTGTGTGCCTGGAGAACAAGGTGGGCAGTGAGTCTGGGAACATCACAAAAGGTCCAGTGACAGTATCCCTGTCCTGCAGTCTGCAGAAGGGCTGTGGGATATATTTGAATGTTGACCTATTCCTGTAGCAGTGCTCATGGGCTGTACCAGTGATTCACCTTCTCATAACACCGCAATTCTCTGACGTGAGCAGAACAAAAGAAAGGAAGGAGACCTAAACAAGGTCCTACGTGCCTTGTAAGTAAATGCTGTATATCCACCTGGACATACTTCAGCATGGAAATGAGTCTCATTCTCCCCTTGTTTACAGTAGTGAAAATCACTTGTACCTGCACTGAGCTCAGATGAGCTATCTGGATTAAAAGCAGTAAGCAGCTGACTGGGGGAGACTGTGCATGGGGTAGTACTGGAGTGAAGACACTCAAATCTCACCTGATTCCACATCAGGTCTTATGTTGCTCACTACAGTCAAGGGCTTGAGCCTCGTGCTCCCTCCAGAAACTCACTCTCAATTGAGCAGTGTCTTTGATAAACTTTTAAACTTCTCTGTCTCTGCCCCTTCCATTCCCTTAGACGTTGTGCCAGGAGACAGATGCCCTGCTTTATCCTTGTCGTTGTTCCCTATGCTGCTCCCTGATTGACTTTCAGGGTGCTCTGATGGGTAGGTTGCTTAGCTCTGCCCTAACAGGCTGCTCTTGTTTGGGTCCTCACACCAAACCCTCTCTGCAAGCTTATCACCTGAAAGCTTTGGACCAGTATGCAGTGTGCTACTGACCATGAGCCTGCACCACATCCAACCCACAGTGCCCTGTGAAGATCTCCTTCTGGGAGATGGGGAGCAAAGTACAAAATCCTGCAGGAGGGGCGGCTGCAGGGCACAGATGCCCTCTCTTTGCAGCAGGGGAAAGCCTGTTCTTTTCATTTGTGAAACCCCTGCCTCAGACCGTGCAGTTTGAAGTGATGCTCAGTGGTTTTGCATGGAATAGGAGCGTGCTAAGAGCATTTTGTTGCACTCAGTGTTTTGTTGGCACAGTTTGCTGGGAGATGCTGTGAGCGTTCCCCGGGGTAAAATAGCAAAGGTCCTTTTGAGATGAGCTCGCATATATGAATTACAAATAAATACTCCATACACTGTAGTACAAATTTAACTCCACTAAACTTATAAAGGGGTTTATACGAACATGAGCAAAAGCAGCATAGCCCCTGGTTCCCTCCCATAGTGTATCCCCAGCACGGCTGGCGGGTACAGTGGGTGCCTCTGGTGCCTTTCCAATGGGTGCAGCTCATGATAAAAAGCAAAGCAATTGGAAATTTTAGGAGGAGGCTTCCCCCCCCACCCCCTTTGGATTTGCTTCAGCATAACAATAAGCTACCATAATTACCCAGACTGATTGGCTTCCCTTTCCTCTTGCATGGTTTTGATTCGCAGCTGTGCAGATGTTTAGAGCTCTTTTTCCTCAGGAAGCCTACAGGAGCCTTATGATTGTATAAGAGCAGGTGATGGAGCCCTGGGTACAGTTAATGTGAGACACCAACACCTCTGAGATACCAAGCTGGCCCCATGGCTGAGGCTCTGAGCAGTGCCAGTCTCAGTCATTTTTTTGTTGTCGTTCATTTTGGGGCAGCAAAGGAAAGTCATTCACACACCAGGCATTCTGCACATAAAGCATCTCTTTTCCGTGGTTGTTATCTGCAAAGAGAACTCGTATGTGGTCCTACTGCTCACCAGTACTATTGATAACTGTTACACTAGAAACGGTGTTGAAGAGTAATGAAATCTTGTTTCCATAGACTTGACTCTTGTAGTTGTTCCTGTAGACTTGCCTCTGATATCAAGTAAATGCAAGCTCTGGCGGTGTTTTTTCTGACCTTTGGAGTGTACGTAGCATTGCTCTTGCATAGATTTTTTGGTGTCTAGTAAGGGTTGAGCTCATGCACCTTTCTTTCACTCTCTTTTCTAGCCAGCTGTCTAAATTCTTGAGTGTTCCTATGCATTTGGGAATTATGTATTCCTGTGATAGCGCATACATTCAAATTTAAGTAGTCCAGAAGGTGTGATGATGCCCAAGGCAATTTTCATCTACACCCGTCTGCTGCATCACTCCCATGCATGCAACCAATGTTAAGATGGGCTAGCAAAGACCAAAAGGACATGGAAATGAGCCTAGGATCCAGTGTGCTAAAATATTTGCTAAATTAAGAAGAGAGCTGCATAACAAAAGTCCTGGGGTACATTCAGTCTTCTTTAATATCCGTGATTAGTGTTTAAAAAAAAAAAACCAACAAGCCATGCCTCCATCCAAGTTCTGCACGTCAGCCGCCAAGTGCAAGGCAGGGGATCAGGCATGAAAAGTGCCAAGTTGTTGGTTTATTTATCAAGTGCTGTGTACAAGTAGAGCACATTATTATTTAATGAAGGGTACTGCTATTGCTGTTGCAGAGCATTGTAGGAAGATACAGAGCGTGGTTTAAGGAACAGCTTTGAGGAAGTGCTACTCTGCTCGCTCCTGCCCAGACAGAGCTCTGGATGAAGGATGGTTTAATGGGATGGCCGACCTTGACTGTCATTTGTCAACGTTTCAGCTGTCTTTTGTGAAGATGGAGGTGGAGACCTGTTTCCTTTGTGAGCATGCTGAGGTCTGCAGCAGCAGCGCTGTGTATGTGTATGTGAGCTGTGTACTGTTGGCACTGGATGGGCAAAGACCTTGTGCAGTTTTCGGCTCAGTTTACATCCAGGAGCTATTTTGCTGCTTTCCCCTACTTAACTTTATAAGGGAACGTCTTGGCCATATGCCAGTAATCTGTGTTTTCAGAGAGGGGACTTCTCTCTCCTTTTCCATACGCTGAATTTTCCTCGGTTTGGATTTCTTTCAGGGTAGGAAGATTTAATAGAAATGATTAACCGCGTCTGAGTTAAATAGTTGTTTGTGTAGAACGTGCGGCTTTGTGGCTGGTTCAGCGGGACATCTTTGCACTGATTCAGCAGCAGGACTTCTTTGCTCAGCTCCTACATGGCATAGCAGTGAGAACGTGCCCGGTATTGCAGTGAGCTTATGCAAGAAGTGCTAACAACCACAGGTAGTAAATGCACGCAGACCGATTTCATGAATGAATCTTTGATTCGTGCCGTATCCATAGCAGGCATACTGATGAAGTGTTGTCAAGCACATAGGGTAGGCAACCCTTGTAAAAGCAATTACTCTTTCAGTTCAGGCCTCCCAATAAAAGGTAGCTGGGCTTCCATTTCTATGTCCTCCTGCTGAGCTGTTTGCGTCTAATTGTAAAATCATAGTATTAAGCAGGAGCACAGGGCGTTTTAAAAGCAGTCATCATTTAAATCACACCAAGTAGTCACGGTGCTTATTTCTCCCGTAAATGCTCTGAAGATTGTGGCTTTGCCATAAATTCTCCTCCAAATCAGACCCGTTTTTGCAGTAAAAAGCAGAGCCTGGATGTGCGTTCCTGTGTGCACCGGGTGCCGCCGTGCTGGGTACAGGCATGTCAGAGGGACATCACTGGGGCAGGAATGCCATCTCGTGGCCGTGAATAGCTATTATGTGATGTAATCCATCTCCCACCCTTTCTTTCAGCAGCTGCCTTGTGTGCTGGCTGCAGGGTGCTCAGCAGGATGGGGTCCATGTGTGACGCTGGGGTGGTATCTCAGAGCGGTGGAAACAAAACTTGAGCAATCCTTGGCTGTGGTAGGAGCTGCTCCATCCTTATCTGCTCACCTTTCTCATAACACATTTAGTGCTATCTGCAGTGGTGTCCTGGGGTAAATAAGCCCACTTTCCATAAACAGAAGAATTTTAGATGTTACTTTGTATTTACCCAAGGAGGTTGTGGATGCACCATCCCTGGAGGCATTCAAGGCCAGGCTGGATGCGGCTCTGAGCAGCCTGGTCTGGTGGTTGGTGATGTTGCACATAGCAGGGGGGTTGACACTCGATGGCCATTCTATGATTCTGTGATATTATTTTATGATCTCTCTAGAAGTGGTATATCACCATCTGACCAAAAAGTAGGCCTATAGTCTCACTGCAAAACATGACAAACCATTTTGCAGCTGTCCCCAGCCCACCCTGGCTGTGCTTTGTGGGCTTCTCCTGCAGAAGTGGGGCCCCACATGGATCTGTGCCCACTGAGACAAGTCTGTGAGTCACAGCAGTGTGTGACCCAGCCATGTGTTTTCCTAAAAACCCCCAAAACCCCTCAATTTTTCTTTTCCCTTAGTTTGTTTTTTCTTTTTGAAATCCCAAAGCCACAGACCAAAAACTTATTAGCTACTGCCATTACTCATGAGAGCAGCAAAAAAAACCCACCTATTTTCCTGAAGGCATTGCCATGCCCTAGTTCCTTTTATGACTTCTCTGTGGGCCAGCTGCTGAAGGTGTTGGTGCCTCCTGTGCCATGCAGACACATCCCCTGCCCTGCTGTTGCCTCACTGACACTTCCTCAGTGGCCACCTGTGCACGGCTTGGCACGTGGGCTGTGCTGGTGGCTGTGCATTGTTCCTAGAAATTTGCAGAGACTCATTTCTGAAAATGCAATTAACGTTCTCAGCCCGGCAAAATGAATGCTGTCCCTGCACCAGGTGGTCCTGCTGAGCAGAGTATATCTGTGCTCGCTCTGCAGCACAGAGCTGCTGCTTTACAGCGAAGTGGGAAGGCAGCTCGGGAAGCTCACCAGGAACTATTACCTTAATCACCAGCTTCTGCCTACTGTTCACAAATAAGAATTAGAGAATACAACAAAAAGCTTTGCAGCGGGCTTCTTTGCTTATGAGTAACAGTTCAACACTGTTACGTTTAATTTATTGCTTGTTGCTATCTCAAGAAATAGGTAAAAATGAAAGACACTTCAACACCGCTGTTAGGGAAGCGGGTGTTGCCTATTGCATTGGCTGCAGGAGGGCAGGTTTGCTCTGTGCCTTTTTTAACATTGCCTGTGTTCAGGCATCTGTAATCTGTGCCCCAGGAGCTAAGGCTGCTCCCTGGAAAGGCCTCTTCTGGGAGGTGGGAAGCAGGCTGAAGAAGGAAACCATCATTTCTTAGGCAGGATTTTGGGAGGCAGTAAATGCAGACAGCCTGCAGCAGTGCAGCCACCTTCCTGCACCAAGCAGCCATACCAGTTTTGCCCTGGACAGGACCACATACACGTGGTGTCCCCCACAGTGAGGTGCCGTATCCCAGGCTCCTGCTGTGCATGTTGGCTGTAATGCACACCTGCAGTGAACACACGCAGGGAATGGTGTAGCTCTCTAATACTTCTTACTTTTATTTTCTGTCTGTTCCCCATTTGTTTCATGCAAGCTGCCAGGCAAACTTCTTTCAATAAATGTATCTGGAGAGAGAAAAGGTGTCCTCCGGCAGTTCTGAAGCCCATGAAAACTGATCATAGATCACTTTTAAATGTCAACCCCATCTAAAGCAAATCACTCTCCAGCTGCTCCCACGTTAGCCTACTGACAGGCCGAGCTGGTTATCAGGGCTGATTCATGGCCCAGTGATATAATTCAGTTGCACTTGTTCATTATTTACAGAAACCACAGGCACCAGTGCTCTAGCTGGATGAAGTTACAGGACCGTGGATAGAAGGCTCTCACCATTGTAAAATTAGTCAGGGGCTGTGTAGGCTTGCTAGAGACAACAGGATGTGAATGATAGGATTTAATTCATTCCCTTTGGTATTAATATGTAAGTTCAGTGCTTGTAAGGTCACTGGTATGAAAGTTTCCCTTGGAGGCACGTAGGCACTTGAGGTGAATAGAAATGATGAAGTCAGTGTCTCTCAAGGTCAGCTGAGAAAATCTAACTCATGTAAATGGGCTGCTGTGAAGAGAAATAACCTGACTCAGAGATCTGCTTCCTGGTCTACTATGCAACACAGTAGGGACAAGACTCCAGAAGCCTTATTTATATCCCAAATAGTGTTCTCATACATACTGAGCAGTGTGCAATTAGCAGCATGGTGGTCTTTGAATGATTTTGTCTTTATGGCTTCAGAGTAGTACCTTTCCTTCTGGATATACGTCATTTGTTTCATTCACAGAAGTACTCTCAATCTTTTAGCCAGCCTCAGTAATAATGTTGATAGTAGGAAAATGTTTGTTCCTAAAGCTTCCATGCGGCCTACAGTGACGATCTGCTTATTTTGCTTGTGAAAAGTAAAGCAAGTTAAGCTCATAAAAGGTAGAACAGGTTGTCAGGTTAGCGCCTGGGGCAGATCTCACCCTTTGGCCTTTTGCAGCCATGAGAGTTTAGCTGCTCATACCAAGTTTGATGCCTAGCTGGAAACCCTGGAAACACAAGTAGATCTAAATGATACCACTGGAACACTGCAGATGGCACAGATAGAACTATAATTCTTGCACAGTCCTTATTCATGGCTTTAATTCCTGGTTAACTTCAGGTTTTGGGATACTTTATGCAGTAAGACATGCTGGGCTGAGGGTTTCAGGTGGGATTCAGACAATTAATATGTTACTGCCTGAGAAGGCATTGCCAGGATTTTGATGCTTGCATACCTTCTGTATACTGCTTGTATCCTTTTGCTTTGCTGATGTATTGTTGCTTTCAAATCTAAGCATGGATTCTGACGTAAGGAAGAGATGGTGTGGCTATTTCTTGATAGAATTTGCCCAGAATGGTTGCAAAGGCACTTTCCTAACAAATCAATTTCTGCATTAATAACTTGCTTAAGTGTAACATGTGAAAATGAAAGCACTACAGCATTATTCCCTCAAAAGTATCCTAACTATTGTCCAGAACTAATTTTGTGTACAATAACTTACAAATAATAATAGATAAACTGCATACTTAGATTGAATACAAATCGTATTTCGGTGGTACAAATTATGGCCTTATGCTGAGCATCACTATGGCAACTAATGACATCACTGCAGGCTTCAACCTGCACTAAACCCAACTTCTGGGGGTCTCTGTTGGCTGGCGTGGATTTTTGCACGGCGATTGGGGGTATAAATATGTAAGCACCACAGTGTTGTCAAGGGTCGCTGCGTGTATTTACTGTCATTGGAAAGATTTATTCCCTTTGTGGTTAATGTTGTTCTCGTGAAGGAAACCTAATGAAAATTACTGTTTGTATTTGGTTAGTAACATTTGTTGATAGCATATGGTCTGGGAGTGCTTCAGCAAATAAGAGCTTTTTAATAGTAAACAGAGATATGAGTTCTATAAAGCAGCTGCTGTCAAAATACACAGCGTAAGGTTGGATATTTTATTACTTTCTCCTCTTATCCAAATTGAGATTATCTTCCCAATTTTTCCTTGCTAGTGACAGTGCGGTTCTTTTTAAGACAGAAATCATGATCTACAATTAGAAAATAAGGCTGTTTCTTGGTTCTCATGTTTTAAACATACATTAGGAAGCTGATGCATCACATATGAATGAGGTGTAATATTGGCATCTGACTGGGACTGCAGTGCTGTAGGTAATTTGTGCCAAACCCCTGCTCCCTGGCACTTTGATGCATCCTTCTATGAGATGAAACATGCAACAGGACGCTGGAAAAGAAAACATCAGAGCAAAGCTGATGAGGGAACCAAGTTTGTTAATCAGCTCTGCACTGAACATGCTCATCTGCTGAACTCAGTTGGACTAGATAGGCTCAGAGAGCAAAGCATTAAACCATACTCCTTGTGCACGTAAGAAAACAATTATTTTTCCCATTAACTTGTCAAATACAGAAGCTGCTGTTTGGTATCTCTGTCTGAAGAACGCATGTAATCTTAGTGTCTTCCCTGTCATTTCAAGGGAACTGCCCTTCTTCAGCAGAGGCCCTAGTTTGAGGGCAGTAGGAAACACAGAAGTCATTAATAGGATGAGGATGAATAGGAGTGGTTAGTGAGATGCTGTAGCTCTCATCTGACGTGCACTACTTTAGGCTGCACTGTGTATCCCATCACATCTCTCTGATGCGTTTGTTGCTCGTGGCATATTGTTTGTTTCTTTTAGTCTGTAAAAACACCCCTGTGATTTGCCTTCAAGCTTGCTTGTACGCTTTGCATGAGTTTTGAAGTGCAATGAATATTCAAGGTCTCTGAGAACAGTGTGGAAATCTAGCTCATGATGAATTAAAAGAATAGAGAGAGCAGTTCTTGTCTGCCAGCTTCTTGTTGGGCTTTGGTATGGTCAGGTGTTGAGGAGCATCCTCTTGGCAGCAGAGCCATCCTCCCAGCCACCTCTATGCTCTTCACCTTCAGCTGAGCTGTGGTTGTCTAATGAGGGCAAGTGCTGAGTCAGGAGTGCTTTGCTTAGCTCTGCTGGGCAGTTTGTGTCTCGCTTTAATCTAATAACTTCCTAACTCTCTAAAATGTAGAAATCTTGAAACGTGTCTGCAGACTCTCAAACATAAAAGCACCATGGCTTCTTATCTCTTAGTGTAGAAGGCATATTTTTTCCTTTCTCTGCTACTTTTAAACTTGTTTAAAGCTTCCAAATAGACGTTAGTTCAAATTTCACTTAATTTTTGTTCCAAGATGCTGTTCAGTCTGTTCTTGTTTGCCAGAGGGAGACATTTCCTGAACCTGAAAAACCCTACGCAGGTGAACGATTTGAGGTGTTGATGTGAATGGTACCACTGCTGAGCCTGTTTGAAAAGCTTTGGCCTTTGGGATGTTGAGCTGACTTGGCGTTTCACAGTTCTCCTTTGCCTATGATCTTTCTGAATCAAAGCTGACTGTTGTATAGGTTCTGGGTAACCTTGAAAGAGTAGTCTTCCCGTA
>PPHD01004023.1:0-29677 GCA_002909625.1 Bambusicola thoracicus | reverse complement strand
GTGGGAACATGCTTTAGTCTATGCTGTCTTTATTAGAGAACCAAGGCCAACGGACATAAACAATAAACAAACAATAAACACTTATGCACCACAAGGTGCAGCTCTGGTGCAACCTAACCTTCATTGGTGGGACTGTTTTTGATATGAGAGAGATCTTAAGGGTAAGTATTTGTCAAAACACTCCTGTTTTTCATGGACTCTGTCTTCCAAAAGTCCTGTGGCTTCAACCTCTACAAGCAGGCACGGCTCTACTACTCTCAGTAAATCTTGTAGCTACAGATAAGGCACAAAAATAGTGATTTAAAAATGCAGATATAAAATTAGAAAGATCTTAGATTATTTGAGAAAACAAACTCTTCACAGACAGTAATCAAACAAATCAATTTTTTAATAACAGAACACCTTGCCTATTGTACACGGTTCCAGATCTAGTCTCCCTAAAGTACAATTATTTGACTTTTTCTTTCTGATGGGACATTGTTGCTTCTTTCCTCTACTGATTGAATAAAAATAAAACTCAGTGTAAATTAAAATCTGCCGCAGCCAGAAAAACGTCATTATCTGGTGTGACATCTAAACAGTTGGAACTACAGTCTCACATATTTTGTAGATGCAATTTTGAATATCTTGTTCTGCTAGCTCTATTTATGAATGGAATTTAATTAAACCAGGTCAGGAACAGTGTTTTAAAGCCTTATACTTACAGTGTACTTTGAGAGAGATAATAAAACTAGAATATTTCTAAATAACATTGTTAAAGTAAACAGAACTAGAAGGAAAATGAGTGACATATTTCTCCATTTAAGAAAAATATTTTGGTGACAAGCATAGGTGAAAGTGTTTTTTGATACTTCTCGTATAATAGAGACAGATTTCAATGAGATTTTTTTCTTTTTAGAAAAGTAGGCAATAAGGACATAAGCACTGGATTCTATATTTTATTTTTTATGTACCTGCCTATGATTCTGCCACCCTCATGTTTCCTTATTTTTTGTTTGTCAGTGGATTACAGGCTGGTTTTTTCCTGTTCTGTGACTAGTGGGGTGGGAGAGGATCCACAGACCCATGCCCTGGGAAAGGGAAAAGGGGAGAAAGGGGAAAGAATAGAGAAATGGGTCTAAAAACAAAACAGTGGCAACAATCTGAGAAGAAGCAAGCTAATTTACTAAATAAGATACTGGAATGCAAGATAACACACTGTAATACAGTATAATAAAATATAATTAGAATTGAGGATAATAAATAAAACAAGAGATTGTCCTTCAAACTAGTATGGCCATGCCTTGAGTCTGCAGACATTGCAACTTAAAGTGTAAAAGGTGATACTTCAGCTACAAAAAAGCAAGACAATACAGAGACTAGTGCTCCCATCTTTCACTCTCCCACATGAGATGAGTACCATATGGCTTTCTGCCTTCAGAGTATCCATTGTGTACCTAAAAAGGTTGAGGATCAAAGGCAAGTCAAATTTGAAGTGTTTTAATGCTTGTGAAACTCTGAAACTTATTTAGGGTTCACAAGGCTTGTTTTAATTTGTGAGAGCTTTTGAGAGTCTTTCATGGATTTTTGGCTGTACAGACACAGTACTGGAAATCTGGCTAGATAGATTTACATTTCCCTGTGTAAAAAACAAAACAAACAAACAAAAAAAAACAACTGTTCTGCCATAAGCCTCAGATAGGAGAAAGACAAAACCTTGATTTTGCTAGGTGTACTGGTACACACTTAAAATTCAGGTGGTCTTGAAAGAGTGAAGCACATAGGAGTGGATAGAAATCTTTCATATTGAAGATTTGCCTTGGACTCTAAACACTTCTTGCAGACTGCAGTGTACTCTTACTTTTAACTATTACTTTTTACTTCCTCATGAGTTTCAGTGCAGGAGTTATCCATGAAGGCATACAGACTGCAGCTGGGCCAGTGTTTGGAACTTTTGCTTTGTTCCACCAGTGTCTGTGGGAATTCTCACAGTTAAAACTTCTTAAACAAAGGGGTTGTCACTGAATAAAATGGTAATATTTCTACTGCTGGAGTAAAGCCGTCTTTTTTCACCATTTTTCTGCCTATTGCCAAACCATAAAGCTGTTCCTGTTTATTTAAAGAACTTATTTAGAAATCTGAATCTGGATGAGGAAAAGAAATTGAAGTCAACATTAGGTAAGGAAACAGCTTTTGAGTTACTTAGCTTGCACTGGGCTCACCCTTATTTATTTACTACTGCTAAATTAGCTCTGGGCTGTGAAGAAAAGGAGAGTTATAATCAGTTGCTTTTAACTCAAAAAGTGTAGTCAAAGTTTCTTAATATTCTGTGTTCCTTTAAATTGCATCCAAATACTGACAACAACACTTAAAGAAATTCAAATAAGTTGCTTTTAAGGTAATTTTTTTTTCCATGGCACTGAGAAATTAAACACTTGCTATTAGATTTTGAGGTTTTCTTCTTTTTTTTTTTTTGTTTTTGTTTTTGTTTTTTTTTAAGATTATTTTGTAATTAGTCAAAATGCCTCAGTGCAGCTTTCCTGTTGCACAGTGTCTTACAATATATGAGAGCACCTTTGGGTGCTTAGGTGTGATTGTTTCTACAACACAAATGATTGACTTGTGGGGTTTCTCCAGGTGCTCTCAGAAAAGGATAGTTGCAAAATTATCTGTAAATTTTGGTAGCCAGCTAGCTGTTGGTACCTAGCTTCTAGGGGTAGGGGAGCTGTTGGAGCTGATTCCTATTCCTATACACTCTGCCAGGCCATCAGGAGCGGAACTTCCAGTGTTGTTTATTGGTCTCATGAAGTAAAATGTAATCCATTTCCTTGTTGTTGGAATTACAGTTGCACTGAAGTCCTTGAATGGAGATGAGGGCAATTAGGTCTTATCCAATATTGAGTCTTGTGTATGGCCCTCCTATTTGCTGTTTCTCAACCGTGAACAATCTACCTCACTGTGAAAAGTTGTTCTTTATGGTGAGGACATGACACTTTATTGCTTCTGAAAAGTCGACTTAGACTTGACAAAATGCTCAGTTGTTCCCTAAATGCTTATGTTTTTTGCAACAATCTTGGCCACACAATGTTTATCTTCAATATTTTTCTTTGACATACCATTCCATGGAGGTATTAAGTGATAGAACTTGCTTCATATCTTGCATTATTTATTCATAACTTGCATAATTAGTTATCTTTCTCAGATATTTTGTTTCATATTACTGCTAAGAAAGCTAACAGTGCAAAAGCTTTTTTTTTTTTTTTTTTTAAATTTATTTTAAGGAATAACTATTCTGAATCCCAAGTCTCTCATCATCTACACTGTACAAGAGTAATGTGGCAATTTCACAACTGAATCCTACTGGGATCTTGTGTTGGCTGGATGCCCAATCACTTCTCTCTTGTTGTTCAAATATGTGTGGGTTTAAACTTCTTTAAAAAGGGGAAACAAAGCAAAACAAAACAAAAAAAGGAAATTGGATTTTAAATCTCAGGGCCAGATGTTATCAGCTCCCCTTTGGGCACTTCTGCAGGGCAGAGATGAAGGAAGTGCAATGTGTTGTCCTGTTACTCACATTGCCTTGTGAAAGTGCTAACTAAGAGTCATAACCTTTGCTTGCCCTAGAAATAATCGTCTGCACCAATTTAGCACCAGTTCTAATGTGCCAACATGAGGAGCAGCTGGGTAGACTGTCAGTTGTGCTTGTGTCTCTGTGCTGATTAATATTGTTACAAGAGATTGGCCATGTGTTTTAGCCTTTTAGAAGCTAATAGAGGCAAAATCCCTCTGTGAAGCCGTAATTCTGGAAATCATTCCAAAATGCATTTTACTGCAACAAGCATCCTCTTTGCCTCCCTCTCTTCCCTAACACAATCTAAGAATGAAGTCCAAAGTTTTAGAGACACAAATATTCATGAAACAGTTTTTAATGACTTTCTTGATACTGCAGCTTATAGGGTATAAAAAAAAGAGCCGTATATGAAAGGATAAGTAAGAGAGACCCATCTGAAAAAAATCATACACTGAAAATTTCAGAGGCTTTATCTGTACACATATGAGTGGATGAAGCCCTGACAGAGAGCTCTTCATGGGTGCTCTTGGCTCACTATATTTTCCTCTGGTAAGTACACATACCTAACTGGAAGACTCTTTGCATTTTAGAATAGCTGATTGCAAATTTATTTGAAAATGCAGTTTAAATCTACAGATGCAAAAAGCAAACTTTGTTCATGTTGAGAATATACTGAATACTATGTTATCCATCTGCCTGTGTGTAATTTAATCTGGCACTGATTCCAGTGATGTCATGCCTGGAACGTCCAGCCCTGTGGAGCGATACTCACAGGGCTGGAGTTGCTGTGTGAGGCAGAGAGATTAGCAGATGTGGTAGTTCAGTCTTGGAACTGAACTCATATCAAGTTACATATTTGAGTAAAGACAGTTTCTGTTCTTTAAACCATGCATTTTGGAATATGCATATGTTCAAAAACCAGGTAGGCCATGAATTCTATAGCCAATTCTTTAGCCAAGATATTGAAAATTTACGGAAAAGGTCCTTTATGTCATTTCATTTCATTTCAGTTTTATGCAGCTGGATTTGCAAGTGAGGAATATTATGAGTCTTCCCCTAACTCCCACCCCAGCTAAGAAAATCAACAGTTAGTTTTGGTATCAGGTTGTTGCATGGCACAGCCGTTACTCAAGTGGCAATGAGTGATAGTGATGACTAACTGCTGGCTTGCTAGAATTTCCCTGCTAAATTATGGTCTTGCTACAATGGATTTTGGCAATAACCATTGCATTATTTTTTGTAAAGAAGTTTGAGTGAGTTAAACTGCTGCGGATACAGTTCCACAGCAGACCCCTTTCTGGTATCTTTATTGGTACTGTTCAATATTTTGTTCTGTGAGCTGATCCATTAAAGGCAAAAACATCAAAACAGAGTCAGACATTACAGATTACAATGTTATAATTTTGTGTTTTGTGATAAAACCACAGCCAGATGATGTGGTCACTGTTTTTTTTCTGGACAATTCATTCTGTACAAGGACTGTATGAGGAGAAAGTATCTAATTTGGATCATGTGAAACAATTCAACTTTTTGAAACTAAAACGATGCACAATGCAAGCATCTGCTACTACCTGGTAGCTCCTCTGACAATATCTTCTTGGTAAGTGCTCTTCCCACCATGACTCAGGAATTACTAATTACAGATACATGTTTCCATGACCCCACATGCATTCCCACCAGGAAGATAAACACAGCTGCAGACACTGGCCAGCTATCTGTTTTTTTCTGGGGGGGAGCTGGGGCTCTGCTATAATTTATAGCTGCTACTTTCTGGTAGAGCACGTGAAAAGAGCAACAGACTCTCCAACTAGGCAGTTAAGGACCATTAAGATATCAGAACTCAGAAGTCAGGATTTGGCCCACTTTGAGGACTCAACCATTTAGCAGTAGCTATGTTAAATAAATACAGCACAAGAGAAAGTGTAGTCTTCTCTTTCTCCTCCTCTAACTTTATTGGGGCATACTTGCTCTGCATGCCTTAGTTTTATAAACAATGACTACCACATCTACCCTCTGCATGACCAACACCAGAAAAGTATTTAGCTTTTCAACAAGGAAGATACAAAATCAATTCACTTAGTGCACGCAAAACACTAGGTTCTTCTGCCAAATTAATTTGATGCTATTGTCTTACTACTGTCATCAATGAATGAAACCCACTACTTGCAAATTACTTTAATCCAGGCTTCTGAATAGAACTGTTTGCTAAGACAGTTTCTGCTGTGCCCCAACCTAACACTGTAAAGAAGATTAAATAGAAAATTTCATAGGGCTTTTGTTTGTTTATTTGTTTTCTGTCAAGAGCCTTCCTGATAGATTAGCTTGAACAATTATTTTGAGGAAGAAATTAAATTCTACATTTTTTCTTCATATGCACTTTCATGTCATATTGCATTTTGTAATATTGCACTTTCATGTCATATTGCATTTTGCATGTCATTTGCCATTATGTCAAGCTGTCCCTCTCCTGCCATCTGTCACACGGCAGCAAAATGTAATGGAATATGGATGGGAAGGTTCAATTTAACATCCATCTTTGATGTTGTAGGCCATAATAATAAAATAGGAAGCATTATTTTTGGAGCACCCTTTGCAAAATGAGTCAATAGATAACCTCATAATTCAACTTTCCCCCAATAGTTGATGAAAAATAATTAGGGAGCAATACAAAAAGCACAAAAAAACCCTTAAGTAATTATATGATAAAATAGAAATATATTTCTTCTTTACTTTGCCTGATCATTGCTTAATCTCTGGGTTATCTGCTGACTTACCCATAATTACATGAAAGCCATAAGCATGTCTACTCTGCATGCAAATATCTAGTTGTCATGCATGTAGACTTGCAAACCCAAGTTAGCATTAATTTCACCTCTAGGTTCTGGTTGAAGCATAAACAAGATAGCAGACTCTTAAGTATTTAGCCAGGGTTGCAGTTAAGCATGAACTGCAAGGCCTGTACTGAAGCCTGTACTGAAACAAGATGCTGTCTTGTTGAAAAATTAGTTCAAAGACATATCTGAGGTGTCCATTACCACAGAAGGAACATAAATGAGAATTGTTCATGTGATTGAGTTTAAAAGTCAGTTGAGATCTTGCAGAAATCTTATTGTCTGCTTCTTCATCTTGTTCAGAAAAAAAAGGACTATCAACTGACATTCCTTCTAATCTCAGCTGTGTGAGTCTGTGATTTTAGTCTCTCTTGACATGGTGATGCCAAGTGAATGATGCATAATCTGGAAGCCAGTAAAGAGTGCAGTCTGTTAGAAATCAAATGAATTATTTTCAGCATTCCATTTTCAAAGGTTTCTGCAGTGATTTTATTGTAAATATTCTGTCTTTTACAAAACATTCTCAGAACAACAATTTAAGAAAAGGTTACATATATATGTATATGCTGCAAATAGAACAAATTATGGGCACTACAGAGTCTGTTCATCCTTTCTTCCAGCACTACTGGAGTAGAGAAGGATGTAGAAATTATGTCCCTTTTGAAATGTCATATAATAGAGACCATTCTCCTTGCATTTTCTTGAAAAAATTAAATATTTCAAGTCCTTGAGCATCACCAGCACAAACTGATACCTCACTCCTTGCTGACAAATACTCATTTATAGCTAACAGGATTTTACCACAGCCAATAAGGGGTACTTGAAATCATTACAGATAATCAAAATTCTTTTGCAGCATGCATTTGTAATGCTTGTAATTACATGATAGTCAATGATCAGAGAATAAGAGCAACAACAAAATCAGAAATTTTACATATATTTTTATTCTAGCGTTTACTTCCCATAATTTTTAAAGAGAAAAACCTTACTGATAAAGATGTAAAAAAAACACTTCATAAAATTCATGTTTTCAAATTTCAGTTTCAACCTTCTGACTGACAGTATACCAAAAAAACAGTCATCTCTGAGAAAACACCCTGAATTCTAATCAATATTGAAAGGCGATTCACTTTTTGTTGTTGTTGTTTTAGTTTGTTTTTTTTCTTTGAGACTTTGAACAGAAACCTGAAATAATTGTTTCCTACAGAATTTGTTCAGCAAATTTAGCATTTTTAAAAACTGTAGCAATATTTGACGGTCATAATTAATTACAGAATTTAGTGTGAATCTTTGTAATACCATAGTCTCTGTACCATGTGTCATCACTCAGATTCTGCTTACTATCTAGAGATACGTAAAAATTAAACACTTGAATACTATAACTTTAATGGCAAGATTTAGTCATAAGATTCAAGCTACAAAAAATCAAATGAATTCCCACCAAGGGTTTTTTATTCAAATCATTAACATTAAATATCATGCAACACATAATATTCATAAACACATACTGTTACAGTGTTTTAGAAACCATCAACTTTGAATATATTTTATAAAACTTTCATCTCTGGGTAGAAGAATTCCTTTCAGGACAACAGTGCGGGGCTTTGAAAATTCAGTTTTCAAAAGAGAGAATTCTGATGCAAGAGGTAAACTTAAGGGCTGTTTTCTGTTGCAGCAACACATTCTGCTTAGTTGAACAATATTTTTCAAATGTGGTGGCTGGCACAATCACCTAGGTTCAAGATCCTCTACATAGCTTCTGACAGATAAGCAATATTTCAAAGCAAGACAGGACAGAGCAGCAAAAGAGGGGAATTTGTCACCATGGGTGTGCAGATAAGTTTTGACTTCCTAAGCAGTAGTCAGTTTGTTTTCTAATCTTTATGATTTAGCTGAAGATGAATTTAAAGTTGTCATACTGTTATATTTTATGCTCTGAAGGCAAAAACTTCTTAATATAGAATCATAGAATCATAGAATGGCTTGGGTTGAAAAGGGCATTAAAAATCATCTACTTCCTACCCCACTGCTGTGGGCGGGGACAACTTTCTCTGTACCAGGTTGCTCAAAGTCCCATCCAACCTGGCCTTGAAAATGGGATTTCAGCATCTTCTCTGGGCACTCTGTTCCAGTGTCTCATCACCCCTATAGTGAAAAATGACTTTTAACATATCTAATTAAAACTTTCCCTCCTTAACTTTAAAACCATTACCTCTTGTCCTGTCAGGTTCAAATAAATTGAGATAACTGTAAAGATTTGGCCATAGGAAATGAAATGAGTTCCTGGCTGCCATAAGGTTTCATTCAGATCATTATAAAATGAAAAATAATATTTATATGGGACAATTGCAAGAAATTACATTTTGCTTTCCCAGTTCAAATCAGTGAAGAAGGTCAGCTGTAAAATCAATGGAACATTTCAGTATTTGTTTTTTTTTCTTTCTTTTTTAAAAATGTATATTGTTGAAAAAATATAGTTGAATATACAGATTGCTGCATTTATCAAGAAAAAGGAAAAAAGAAAAACCTATTCCTAGTAGCTGCTTAAGTTTGAGAAGTACTCTAGAATGCTAATATAGATAAGAGCAGTGACAGAAATGCACTTGATATTTACTGTTTTTCTCCTTTATGTGGGAACTTTTAACTGTGTGACATTGGAATCTGTTACTGGGAAGTAGATTCAGATGTTGTAAAGATGTACCAAATTATCCAGAGCATAAAACTAATTGTCTCTAGGGTAGAAAACCGTTATTTTTGTTACCCCAAATAAATCAAATTCAATGTTAGACCAGCAATAAATAAAATAACAGTCAGAAATAGTCTGTTCCATTTGTTAGACTTTATGCCTTGTTTTGCATGAGAAGTTTAAACCAAAAAATCCTTCCCATGAAAATGACTTTCCACAACAGTAGAAAAATACATTGGAATGAATCTACAGTGAGCAAACATATAAGTTTTAGTTGTCCACTTTTCCAGAGAGGAGTAACTTCTACTCCCTGTTAGCTTCTGCACCAGGCAGTTGGCTGACAGGCAATACACATTTCATGAATAGCCTTGCTCAGTTTTTGGATTTAACATGCTCACTATATATCAAGCTAATGTGTAGGGCATGAGCACAAGATTTTTGCAAACCAGTGGAAGCTTGTTCTGCCAAATAGTCATGTAGCTGGAACTAACTCAGTGCCAAGTCTAAGCTTTCATCTTGAAAGTGTGAAGTATATTAGCATGGAGATAGTGTCACCTAACAGAAACACACGAGTTCAGTTTGCCTGTGAAGACAATGTTTGCACAGACATTTTTCTTAAGATCCTACCTGAATCAATTTTTGTTAAAGTTTTATAGCATGGATATATTCCAGTAACTTTCATCAATTATTTTGACCATCAATTTTCCATAGATAACACTTAGAAACACTTAGGTTAACTCTTATTTTTGTAGGCCAGTTTAAAATCTTAACATATGTATTTCTTACTGTCTTCTGAATGTATTTTTAAATACTGTCATATTCTGAATCTAGAAAGAAACAAAATCAGGAAATCAACTTCAGCACGAGAAGCAAAATCAGATATCTTTGGACTGCTGAGGTCTGATGTTCCCAAACCTAAAGTTCCATTTCTGGAGAAATTCACTCACAGTCTTTACACTCAAGGTGAACTTAAAGGTAGCTACTTTTCTATATTGATGAAGGTCAACCTACAACTATGTATATAGTTTGCCACTCCTCGTTGAAATAAGTGAAAGAATATGTCTACTAGCCTACTAATGTAGGTCAGATAATGTCTTGACTGATTGGAACAGGAAGGAAGAGTCAAAAGGACAAAAATAATTATAGTGCTTAAGAAACTTAACAGAGTACACGGGGATAAATCCCATATTCCTATTCCATGCTTTTTCCCAGTTGTTTTGATACACATTTATTAGAAGATAATTGAATTTATATAACCCAAACGGTGACTGAAGGTGCAGTGAAGTTAACTGCCATAAAAAAAAAAAAAAAAAAAAGTAGAAATTGGAGCCCTAAGGGGAAATTGTGGTTATGTTTCAATCAGAGTACCTTTACTTCTAGCAAGATCTCTGCTGTGTCTCACAATTTTGGAAAGGTTTTCTGATGACAGCATGAATTGTTTTTCCTGTTGTACTCTCTCTTTCAGTGTGTCTACAGGCAGTTTAAAAGTACAAATGGTATTTGAATGGAGTCTTGAAACTGCAACATCAGAAATAACAAAGAAAAAATTCTTTAAATAAGGTGAGAACACAAGACAAATCCAGTAAGCAAGTCAGTTGTGTGAAGAGCTGAAAAACTTATTCTGGTGCTTGATGTAACACAGATTTAGTTCTTTCTGCAACTTCCTTAGACATCTGTGCCCACTAATAATTGTATGTCACTCATTAATATTTTTTTCAGTTACAGCGTTGCACATGTATCTGATACATATGTGTCTTCATGTACATTCTTACTTTTAACAGATAGTAAACACAAGCCTTGAGAGGATTGAGCAAACACTCTGATTTACTTCATCTGTTACACACTTACAAAGATTTTTTTTCATTGATTATATTCGTCATCAGTTTAGCAACATGTCATTTTTTTCAAAAGAATCAAAGTCTTCAAATATGAATATCAGGCAATTTTCTACTATTCTGTACTCATACAAAATAGTCTCCCGCCAATTTCTAAAAATTATGCAACTGCCCAAAATTTAAGTGGCTTTTATTCTTTCAACACCTGTTCTCACCTATGGTGTGGCTGCACAAATTCCTTATCTGATCAGAACCTGTTCTTGTCTTAGCCTACAATCAGCTGTCTTGAAGACAACATCACAGAAACATTATGTCTATGGTCAAAACCAACAGCTGACGGTCAAAATTATTTAACTTTTCCCACCTGGATGATTGGTAAGACCATTGTCTCCTAGGTTAGGTGGATTTAGAGAAAAATCAGGCTTCCTTGTACAGAACTATTAGCTTTGTGGATGATACATAATTCTCTCCACAGAAGACGCAAACAAATGATTTCTATCCTAGTTCATGAAGACTTCTCTTAGGAGACACTCTCATACCGATTTTGTACTAGATTTTTTAAAACTATCTTACAAACCTTTTACAATTAGACTAAAAGAATGCATTTCTCTGAGACAGCAGGCAATACTGACCCTGGCATCTCTAGCTTCTTTGATGAGGAGCAGAGGCTAAGTATATGATCAAAGAAGCCTTCAAAAGACTCTGAAGTTTCTGGAACTGAGGTTTGGTTGACTACTTACATTGTCTAATTTCTTCATGGAGATACTTGATATTATCCTCTGAAAAATCAGAGGCTGTGGACAGCAAAGGTTTGGATAGACAACACTGAGGGTAGAAGGCCTGCTTGGAGAAATAAAATTCTAGTCAGAACCTTATTCGCTGGTTGCTCCCAAACAAGAACACAGAGGGAAGAAAGTGAGTAACTATGTGGTGAAAATTAAAAATCGGTATATTCTAAAGGAAACAAAGACTAACTCAGTTCCCTCAGTCACCCTGTACTCACTGAAGGTATGTTGTTCAATAAGTTCTAAACTGAAGAAAACACTTCTGTTTGCCACAAGGGGACAATGAACTGTTTCAGAATAATTTTTCTTACATTTTTTCTGGCTATATATTGCTGATAAAGTAACCATAACACAACAATAAACCAAAGTTAGTAACTATAAACTGCATGTTTGACTGTTGAAGAAGTTTGCATTGGAAATGCATATAGATACTGGCACACAGATTTTGATAAATCCTACAGTTAAGATGTGTTTCACATTTTTTCAAGCCTTTGTCTAAAGACCATATGCATCTGCATTCCTACAACAAACACCTGAACTTCATTTTTCATCATTTGTGTATTTTCTCGAAAGTCTGAAAATTCTTCTGCTTTCTTCTCAGAGACATGCTTTTCAATACATGTTCTTTTAAAAGTTTCAGTTAGGCCCAGCATTGTTAATTTGACAAAAAGAAAAGTGATGGAAAATGTGTTCTTATGAAAGAGGAAGATTCACGTTAGAGTGACCAACTAATTCCTAATCTTTTTTCCCATAAATAAATATATAAATAAATTGACTGTGTGCTTAGGAAACAAAAAAAGGGTTTCCAGAATACTGTACTGATTCAATTATATCACTGGCTACATATCTGTTTCAAGGGTTTCCTCATGCATTTGCAATTCATCATGAATGTTGGAACCTTTACAAAGTGCTTGAGCTAGAATTGCAGGTATTAACCATATCCCACAACAAATCTCTATTCCACTGAAAGAAAAGT
Organism: Bambusicola thoracicus; assembly: GCA_002909625.1. Lineage (NCBI taxonomy): Eukaryota > Metazoa > Chordata > Aves > Galliformes > Phasianidae > Bambusicola > Bambusicola thoracicus. The sequence goes on along the minus strand of PPHD01004023.1, from coordinate 17,014 downwards.
ATCTATAGAAAATACTTTTCTCCCAAAATTCCTTAAGAAAAACAACTACAATAAAAAAGAAACCATACAACAGTAGTAATTAGATACATGTCCCTGATACTCTAATTCAATTGGAAGTACATAGAAGAACACCTGTGACATGTTTATGATGGCTGTGAGGAAATGTTTGTAAGATACATATATATATATATACATATATATAAATACTGCACAAAATAAGAACCAGTTATATGTAAAATTCTCATCTGATGATGATTTTTATCTGTTAGGAAGTGTATCCTTTCTCTGCCTGGAGATGAAAGAGAGTTGGTCAACCTCACGGGATGGGAAAACTTCTTATTCTCCCTGGTCTCAAGAAAAGGATTATATATATAAAAAAAAGTTACAGCTCCATGTCCATGAGGATAGTGGAATGAACTTAGTTTTTGTGGATTTAGTATTATGTTTGAGCAATCTACTACTCTTTACAACTATCTGAAGGGAGCTTGTAGTGAGGTGGGGATTGGCCTCTTCTTCCATGTTGCTAGAGATAGCGCTAGAAAGAGCAGCCTCCAGTTGTGTCAGGGGAGATTCATGTTGGACGTTAGAAAAAACTTATCTGAAAGAGTGGTTAGGTGCTGGAATGGGCTGCCAGGGAGGTGATGAAGTCACCAACCCTGGAAGTGTTCAAGAAATATTTAGATGTTGTACCGAGGGACATGGTTTAGTGGGAAATACTGGTGATAGGTGAATGGTTGGACTGGGTGATTTTGGAGGTCTTTTCTAATCTTGGTGATTCTATGAATCTATGATTCTATGGTAAAACATAGAAGAAATCAAATGCTATAACTTGTGTAGATACAGAATATACCATGTCTAAAGCCACATATGTCTGGTATTGACCTGTTCAAGGTCATAAGAAACAGTTTTCAGAATTTCTGAAACTGAACAGTATTGTATAAATTTTGATTCCTCACGAAATTATTATTTCTAAGAGGATCAAATACCTACTCAGTCTTTCAACATTAAACCACTGACAAGTTCTATCAGCCTCTGTCAATGATTCTGTTCTTAAAAGAGACATCTGTTTATTGGAGCTTGTCTATCTATAGAACGTCCTTTTACTGCTCAGTAGTATCACAAGAATTGAGCCACAGATGTAGAATAAGGTTCTTGTGGGCGATACATTAAACTCTTATTACCTAGGGAATATATTTGAAATTACTCATAACTTTTCAATTATAGTTATGTATTTTAAATACTTTGCATTGTCTTTAATGCAACTTTAAACTGTGTTATTTGAAATAGAAAAGACATATTTTAATTTTGTGAATAAAAAGTACTGTAACACAAAACTCCAAGTATCAGTTCAATTTATAAAGGAAACCAATAGAGAACAATCCAAATTCAATGGTTAAATAATGGAAAATAAAAGAATTGGAGTCAGAGATTATATGTTACTTAAAATAAACCCCAAATCATTCTAGGTTAAAAAAAAGATTTCTGCTTTTAGAAACATTCATGATAATAGTTGTATTTTCCAAAGAGTTACATTAATAATAAGAAAAAGTGATTTTATTCCAACATTTATCACATTAAATACTCCACAGTTCTTTTTCATTCCAAATATTCCGTTCTACTCTTTAGCACTGCAAATTGTTTCCACAGACATTTATTATACATAAAAGGTACAGAACATAAATCAGGTTTATGAAAGAAAAAAACCACCATGGATGTGAGGAGATTTAATGTCCTTTTTACCTGTTCTGATATTGGACTATATACTGAATTTGAAAACTATGCAAATTTTTAAGTTTTAGGTAGACCGTGAACAAGCAACGTACCTGTAAGTGTTGCTAAAAGTAAACAATTGTAAAATCAGAAAGGATTGGCCATTCTAAGACAAGTTTCATTAAAAAAAAAAAAAATGTGGAAGCATTGGGGATCGCTTTTGACAGGAGAGCTCTACTTCTTACAATTTTATAATAAATATGAAATTACTAAGAAAATGCCTTGATAAAGGCTTTCCTTTCAAAGGTATATGAAAGTACCATGTATCTTGAAATAATAAAGGAAAAAGTATGCGTTCTAGGCCTAAATTTATTGCTTTGTTAAATAAGTTGCTTCCATATAACTTTCTTGTCTGAAGATATAAATATAGAAAATAAAAGATTGAAGCTGAAAATAGTGCAGAAGAATTCATTTGTAAAGCAAGAATCTCAAAAACATTCTTACCACCTGTGAAATATTAGCAGCAAGTTGTAAATAGATCTGATAAAGTAAGTATGTATTTGTAGGATAACACAGCTGTTGCAACATAACTCTTGGCTTATACACCAGGCTTATTCATAATCTATTTTTATGATTTTTAAAATCCAACAAAATTAAAAAGACTACTGTCTAATTGTTACCATACTGTTGATTCAAAAGCTATTTGCAATGCACTCATGGAGCAATTCCCTCTTCTCTTATTCCCCTCTACAGACCTTGTTTCCTCAACCCTTTCCCAAACTGCTGAGTGCTCATAGTTATAATTTTTAATGTCTAAAATTACGTTGGGGTACATCTTCAAACTCTTTGTTAAGAGAGGTTTCAGATAAATGGAATAACATGTAAAATATCCTGTATCTATGATGTACCTTTTCGGTGTTTTCTTCCATGGTGCAGAAGCGGAACATAGCATTCATTGTCTAAATATTTACTTTTAACAAGCATTTACTGTTACACTTCTCTTTTTTTTTTTCATACCACTATTTTTTTAAACTTTTGTCTCTATCATACTGCATATACAAGAAAGCAAAGGTGAATTCTGGGGATGTTCAGTGTATGCTGATGTGACTTATAGTGATACAAATATATTTACAGCTAGAAATTTACAGCCCAGAATTTTTGTAATTGATCCACTGCAATATCTTCAACATAAAACAGTGTTGGCACTAGAAGAACTGAATAACTGCGTAAGTAGTTCTAAGCAAACTATGTTTTTAATATTTGTAGTATAATCTCAGTGAAATTTTGAAATTCCCATTTGTGACCTGAAGTAAATAAGTGTCTAAATAATTCATAAATAATTTCAGTTTTCTTCTATGTTTGATTTAACTATTATTTTATATATTAATAATTTTGCTTTCCAACAAAAAAGAAGGCTTAGCCCTCTTCTTCATGCTTTTAGACCTCTAGCAGGCATTTTCTCTTCAAAGACACGTAAAAAAACATAATCGATGTACACTTCATCTAACTCTTCATCTAACTTCACCTAACATCCTTCTCCTAGCTATTAGGAAAATCAATCCACATAGTGGGTGCTTTATATGACATGAAATTGTCTTTTTTCTAAAACCTGATACATAGACACTAAGTTTAGTTTTATCAGAAACTATTTTTAACTTGTATAGTCATTACCATTGCATGCACGTGCAGGCACAAGCATTTTAGAATACTCAAATCTAAATCAAAGGAAGGGACTGGCTTCTAGGTCGAAATGATGGTGCTGAGATCCTTCTTTTAGTCTTATAAGTTTCATGATTCAATAACCCAAGAGCCACCTATTTTCTAAGTCATTCATATCTCATGGGAAACCACCTGAGTCTAGACTGACCTGACCTGCACATCTACAAACCTGAATAAATAGCTACCTGTAGTGCTTTAGAACAGATAGAATGACAAACACCGATCCACTGCATAGCAACGTTGCAGGGAAATCGCAAGCAAATATTGTAGTAGCTTCACTATTTCCAAATGCTTGTTCTGTGCTATTCTTGTCTTCCTAAAATACTTCATTTCCTTTCCAGAGTCATCTGTGAAATTAATTTTTTATCTTCTTGCTCCCCTTTTTTGGGTAATTTGTGTATTTCAGTATCTGCATCCTATTTAGTTGCTTGTATAGCGCATTGTTTTGCAGTTACATTAACACTCACAGTCTAAAAATACAAAATCTGTTCACCATCTTTCTTGAATCTTTGCCCAAAGCTATTTCTCTTCCAAAAGTTTGCAGACTTACCACAGGAAAAGAAGAAGCAAAGGTTTCTTTGTCCCACTTTTCATCTCAGTGTGGATAAACAAAAAAATTAATCTGTTGTGATCCATTTTAGAAATAGATTCACTTTAGTCCTAGCAAATATTAGAAAATTTAGTAATGTTGTTGTGAAAATTAAAGTGAAAATTGATTAGAATTAGACATGCAGCATAGCTTCGGCCTACTGGAAAGTCTCGAAAACATGAGATATGAAATAATTCTCTGAAAGAGATTTCTTTCTTTCTCTTTATTATTTTTTTGACTGTTAAGTATTTCAGGTATTAAATTGTCTCTTTTACATAATTATTTCCAACAACTTAGACTCAAATTTTAAGTGAGATACTGCACTTTACTGAAAGGAAGGCTTTCAACAAAATTCCATGTAACAACCAACACAAATACTAAGTCAAAAGTTCAAAATACATTCTACAAACATTGATTGAAATTAAACATCTTCAGTTATATATTGCATTTAATTATTTCAGACGTTGAAAAGTGACTCTATCTTTAGGAGTTACTAACTTTTCAAAAAACTTTTATATTTGTAAACAAAAGTAGCCACGTCAAAATACTACTTATTTCTTCCAACGGATGTGAAGAAATTTTTATACTCATCTACTGACACACTCCTACTAATTGTCGAAAGGAACTCAGTACAATCCATAACATTTAAAAAAACCTGAGCAAAATAACACAGAATTATTCTGAGGAAATCACTGCCTGCAACCACCTATAGTGAAGAAAAACAGATGCTACATATGCCAAACAAATTATTTATTACACAGAAATCAACATCAAGACATATTTTGCACTATTCTTATGAAGAAATATCACTATATATTTAATAAAGGTCTAACTCAACTTTTATTAATAGTCTGAATGGAAGTGCACAGTCATAGAAGCAAAAGAATCATTTGAGTTGGAAGGGACATTTAAATACCATCTGGTCCAACTCCCTTTGCAATGAGCACCTACAACTAGATTGGGTTGCTCAGAACCTCACCCAGCCTAACCATGAATGTCTCCAATTATCAGTCATTGAATTCACAACCTTGTCCAAGAGATCACATAGCTATATTCACGCTTGGGGCAAAGATAGATGTTGGGTTCCTTTAAAATTAGTAATGAAACATCTAAGATAAAGCTAAGTACATGCTCCAGTTTTGATAGGCATAAATCCATTTACAGTACTAAAAGAAAACTAAATAAATGAAATAATTCTTACTTATCAAATAGCAGAGCTCTTGTCTAGAAATACTGTGATAATAATTCTCTTATGAGTAGCATTTGTATTGGCAATACTTTAGAAATATCTCTGTAGAATGTGCAATGTGGAAATGTATGTATTAGAGGATTTTAGACAAGAGTTATGTGTTGTCTTTTGGCAGTAATTTATACTTATCTGTTATCTTAATACTTCACAAGTATTATCAAAGACATTACAAATGTCCTGTATTTCATCAATCCTGAATATACTGCCTAATGTGGAAAAAGTAAGAGAAAACTAAAAACAATATGTGATAGTTAAATCTGTGATTATTTGGATTATATTTCAGTGAATTAAATCCTTAACAAGGGATTTGGTAGCACTGGCATCAAACATAGATGAGACTTCCAAACAGCATTCAGAACCTAAAATCTCCCTAAAGAGTAATTTCAGAAAACTTTAGCCTGAAATGTTTTTACCTAGATCTGAAAAATCAAAACTACATTACTACATTGTCTCCTGATTACATTGACACAAAATGCACTGAAAATTATGATAAGAGATTGAGGTTATCAACTCTGTTTTCATGGAAAAAACTGTTCCCAAGAGTGCTCAGTTCCTTCTTTGACTTGAACTTTGGCTTTTCCTGCTGAACTTTGCAATGAAATTCTGAATTGCTGAAGTGTAGTGAGAGCTGTACTCGGAGTGGCTACAAAATAAAAAATAATAAAGTAAAATAAAATAAAATATGTTTGGAATATATAAATCATTATAAATGGCCAGTGTAGTCTGCCTTCGAACCTGTATGTCGTGGTAAAATACATTACTGATTGCTATAGAAATCTGTTATGAATGTCTTTCTGCAAAGCATCTTCCCTTTTGATGGATATTGTTAGAATGTAGCCCTTATTTGCTTTTATACTTACTTTAAAAAAATCCTTTGAGAATTACTTTGAAAAAAAATTAGTGTGATTTAATCTAGAAGAAGAAAAAACATTTAAACTTTACCGCTACAATCAATGTCAGAAATACAGTAATTTAGTATGAGAATGAAAATACACATCTTATTTTGTAAACTTCTCAGCAGGAATAATCCACCTGTAGTCTTAGTACCACATTGGGTATGTCAGATTGCAGATTTTATTCTGTGACCTCTGGCATACCTGCTCACATTTTGTGTTTCATCTTCTCCATGTATTGAACTGAGATAATAAAGAATTTTGTGAGGTTGATCATGATATTAACAAAATGCTTTAAAATGATTATTTTAAACAGCCTATAGTTTACGTCTTTTTTTTTTTTTTTTAACTTTACCCTGTTCAGATGTAAATTTATTTGCCAGAAGTCTGAAATTACAGTCAGTTTGAGATGTGACCTACTAGTGCTTTGAATACCAAAAATCATAGTCTTTGATTTCTGAGCTCAGGGGCACTTTGCCTAAACAAATTCAGAAATTCATCTCTTTTTACATCTAATACATAAAGATGAGGAAAGACTTATCACAAATCACAAGGCACATAGCAAGAAGAGTTCCATTGGAATGGACCTTCAAGGATCATCCAGCCCAACTGTTATACATAAATGAGGTCTAAAATATATAACTGAAGGCATTTTCCAATCATCTCTTGAACACTGACAGATATGGCACATCAACTGCTTCAGGAAGAGGGCTCTTTCAGTGTTTCACTACCCTCTGAGTTAAGACTTTTTTTTTCTTGTTTCTGAACCTCCCCAGTGCATCTCTGTGCCATTCCAAGATGTCCTGTCATCAGTTACCAGGAAGAGATTGCTCTTCTCTCAGTGCTTTCCCTCTTCAGAAATCTTTACAGAGCAATGAGGTTGCCCCTTTCTCTTCTTTTCTCCCCAGTGGACAACCCAAGTGTCCTCAGTTTTCCTCATAGAGCATACCTTCCAGCCCTGTTAACAACTTTTTTTCCTCCTCAAGATACTTTCAAGTACCTTAATACCATTTTTACATTGTGGATCCCCTAGCTGTTCGCAGTATTCCAGGTGAGGCCACACCAGTGCTAAATATAGTGCGAGAATCACCTTTTTTGACCTGCTGGCTGTGCTGTGTTTAATACACTCCAAAATGTGTTTTGCCTTCTTAGTTGCCTGGGAACACTGCTGGCTCATGTTAAGCCTGCTGTCAACCAGCACCCCCAGATGTCTTACTGCTCTTCAGCTACTCTTCTCTCTGTGCCTGTGCCTGACATTATTCCAACCAAGTTGTTGAACTCACCATTTTCCTTTGTTGAACTTCATACTGATTTGCTTGGTGCTTAAATCTATTTAGGTCTCTCTGCAAGGCTTCTCATCTCCCAGGACAACATTCTCCATCACTTTTACAAGGACTGAAGTGAGACTAACAGGTCTGTAGTTTCCTGGGTCTTCTCTTGTGCCCTTTTTGCAGACAGCATTGACTAGCTTCTAGTCAATGGGGGTGTCTCCAGACTCCATGGCCATGCTCTTCTTTTATCTACTGTAAAGTAGATAAATGAACGTGTCTTTAGAAAGATTTGTGCAACAAAAGTAGCCGATTTTATCCTTGCTGTTTATAAAGGGAACAAGAATTTCAATGACGAATTCTTTCCCAGATTTTTTCAGTGTTTTATTTCTAAGTGTTATAGTCATAGAAATCAGAAAGAGTAATGAAAAAAATTATTCCTTTCTCTCCCGCTTCCACCTCCCAACCTCCAAGCCTCAACAATTATTCTAAACTCACTATATTACTTACACAATTGCATTTTCAGTTTCCTGGTTCAAGTGTGTTTCTTTATGTATATATGTATATGGAAATATCCTGAAAGAGAAGTACAAAAATGAAAGAAGACTAAACAAAAATATTTTATTTCATTCTGATGTTAATGTATAGTTAGTGACATTCTGGTTATAGATGCTGGTTATAGACACTTCTTTTAAGGAAAACCCATGACTATCTCATATTTGTCTGGGTACAAACTTGTTCTATGCTCTGTCTTTTCTTTAGTCTTCTTTCAGGCTCCAAAAAAAGTCAAAATTGCACTGGGAAGAACCCTACTGTAAGCTGCACATCATTAAATAATTTCAAGATGGCGTTTACTGCAATGAAAATAAATTCTTCCCAAGCTGTCCCACCTGTGAGATTACTTAACATGAGATTTCATGGTGGCAGGAATGCATTAAGAATGTGGAGCATGACATATCATTTTAATTCTATGCTTGTTTCAGGATGATATTGACTGAGAAAAAAAAGACTTTGCATTCAATTTTGTTATGTTTGTAACCTCCGTCTGCTGCAAAACATACAAAAATGCATACATACATTCATACACACAGTCACACGTCTCAAGAGTATATCAGGAATATTCTCATGTAAGGGTGTCTCATCTAAGGTTTCTAGGTATACAGCCTGAAGTAGAAACAAGTAGTCTTTCCCCTTAACTGAACAATCCCATAGACTGTTAAAAGTTGCCATCCCCTGGGTAACCTTCAGGCAACAATTTTTAAGGACATATGAAAATTACATAACACAGTAAAGATGAAGATCTATTTTTAAAAGAGGAAGAAAACCATGAATTGATGTAACATTTCTTAAAACAGTGCCTTGAATTTAATCTAACTTCCCTCTGCATAATGAAAAAAGCCAGCATTTGGCTTTCTTATTTGGCAGAAAAATAGTGTGCATGATATCTAGGAAAAATATTCTGTCTAATCAATAACAAAATGTTAGCAAGGTGACCAAGTTACTAGCAGGTTTATTTCCCTTTTAGACACTTAAATGTAGAACACAAATATATGGAGGTTCAGAGGAAAGTGCCTCACTGTGTAATATTTCATTTAGATTATTGCTTCAGTTTCTAAAATGGATGGCTAACACTTCTGTTAAACTAACTTGTCAGTATCAATGGCACGGGAGGAAGATTATAAACTGTGGGAGAAAATGTATCTAGATGTACTAGAGATCAATATAAAGTCACAGTGTACTTCCCTGAAGTGCATTTGATGCCATAACCTATTTGTGTCTGAAAAATGGCTAAAAGTCTTGACTACTTCCAGATTAAATCAAAGAACTAGGGGCCCTGAAGGGAATTTGGAGCAAGTTACAGACTTCTATTTCCTTTATGAGCTTCCTCCAAGAGCTACATACAAGTGTGCAATAACCCAGCTCTCATGAAATCTGATTACTTTGTTTTCTGCAGAAGAAAGAACTTAGGCTAGGAACATAGAATAAATTTTAAAGATCAAAAATTGACAAGGCGAGAACTTGGATGAATTCTGTTGCTGCAAATGTGTTACTGACATGAGAAACCTAGTTAAAGAAAATCAAGCTGCAGTAGATGATGGCTTTTCTGTTAGCAATTAAGAATATTTCAGTAAAAAATGTCAGTATGGCATGGAATAAGTCTGTATGCATTTGCCCACTGGAGGTCTGTGCACATACTGAATCACTGTGTTATATTTCAGTGGCATGGCAGCACTGCTCATGTACAAACATTTCTCATTATAAATTGATCACTTCTGGGATTTATAATGACTATGTATTAAACATTTTGCTGTGGTCTGAAACATATGCTTTCCTTATGTCAGAAAGTTTTTCACCAATCTTAAAAATGTGCAATTTATTATTCTTACTACCACTTGAATTATCAAGGTGTCCAGGAATCCTAGATATGGATGTGGGCCCTATTGTGCTAGGTGCTTATAAAATACAGTTGAAAAGTAAATCCAAAATTCCTTAAAATTGTAAAACAAGATGATAAACAACAGCTGAACACATTCAATTGGTTGTACAAGCAAGGGAGACTAGCCAGCATATCTGAGTTAATGTCATCCAATAGCTTGTATATCGTTAGGTTTAAATGTTGACATCAAAAGGAAATGCAAGTTGCTGTCATTGTTCTTTTATTTTTAAAGAATTCTATTCTAAAGATTTGTTTATTTATTTATTTATTTATTAATGCAGTAGGACTTAGACAGGCTTGATCAGTGGGCCCAGGTGAACCTCATAAGACTCAACAGATCCAAATGCAAGATCTTGCTCATGGATCAAGGCATCCCTCAATACTTATATGATCTGGGGGATGAAATGGGGATGAATGAGGGATGACTGAGCGTAGCCCTGCCAAAAAAGACCACCTGGGGGTACTGGTGGATTAATGCTGAACATGAGCCAGCAATGTGTCTTCACAGCCCAGAAATACAATTGTATCTGGGTTGCGTCAATAGATGCATAGCCAGCAAGTCAAGGGAGATGATCCTACCCCTCTACTCTGCACTGGTGAGGCCTCACCTGGAGTATTGCCTCCAGATGTGGAGTCCTCAGTACAGGAGAGACATGAACCTGTTGGAACATATCCAGAGGAGGGCCACAGAAATGATCCAAGGGGTGGGACACCTCTCCTATGAAGACAGGCTGAGAGAGCTGGAGCTGTTCAGCCTGGAGAAGAGAAGGCTCTGAGTTGACTTGAGAGTTGCCTTTCAATATCTAACAGAGAACTACAAGAAAGAAGGTCACAGAATCTTTAGCAGGGTCTGTGGTGATAGAACAAGGGAAAATGACTTCAAGCTTAAAGTTGGATATAAGGAAAAAGTATTTTCAATGAGGGTGATGAGCCACTGGAACAGGTTGTCCAGTGATGTGGATGTCCCATCCCTGGGGACTTTCAAGGAGAGGCTGGATCTGGCTTTGGGCAACCTGATTTAGTTATGCATGTCCCTGTTCACAGCAGGGGAGTTGGACTAGATGACCTTTGTATATCTCTTCCAATTGTAAGGATTCTATGATTCTATTTTTTTTTTTTTAACTGTGTCAGTCTTCAAGGTAGGCAATACTTTTAGTTCCAGCATATAGTACTACCTGAAATAATAACAGTTTCTGGCGTGCCAACTTTTTCCAAATAACATAGCAGTTAAAAAGTTTTACAACAAACCAGGCAGGAAAGTAGGTACGTGCTCAGATACATACGATTATTGCTGAATATTTCATGGCAGTGAAACCGAGGATTTAGCATTTGAGTTGCATTAGTAATTTGTAAGGTTGTAGGGCTGAACATAACAATCCTGTCATTTTAGGAAGGCCATGGGAATTTCAAAATTAGTCTCTACTGCTAAGTGAGAATTTAGCTTCAAAACTTCAAAATAGGAAGGAATGTTAGCAAAAAAACGTTTATTGATTTATTTTTAATTAGGGTTAACAGGTGAACAAAAGTCTCTTCACTTATCAGTAGCATTAAAATCCAAAACTGCTTTGTATCTAGAGAGTCTAGACTTGCCCTTCCAGCCCTGTTTCCCCCTGAAATTCTCAACATATATAGACTTCAGGTCTAAGCAAGGAAATTTGGATGTAACATAGTATCTGTCTCCACATGGACATAATTTCTCAGGAATAATATACGTGAATCTGTTTACACTATGCATGTGTGTGCATGTATGTGAATTTACGTGTGCATTTGTTATTCTCATTTCTAAACATTTCAATCTCTATCTCCCATGATGTGAGTGCCAACTGAACAATCAAAAGTCTGTCATCTATGCAGTAGATACCTTTGAGAACAAACCACTTTTCTTATTATTTTACAGCTCAGGAAACAGATATTCTTTCTATTTTGTATATATTGCATTTAATATATTTAAAACATATGTGGGTACAATTTAAGGTACTTAATGCCTCACCATCTAGGATGACTACCAAGCAGAACTGCAATTAAACCATTAGCATTGTTTTTTGAAGAATATTTGTGAGCAAGATAGAGTGCCTTGATAAGATATTTTCACATTTAATTAAAAAGAAAATACTCCAAAAGAAGTAAAGAATGGTGAGTCATTAGTATTGGCAGATTCAGCAAACAGCTTCCTCATATGTTTGCATTTTCAGACTAGCCCTATAAGTAATTATAGCAAAAGGATGCCAAACCTTCAGCATCACTGGCAATTATGAGAAGAGATAGGCAAAGAAAAACAAGCACTAAGTTGACCTGTAAATAAAGATCAAAAAATAATTACAACACAGCATTGTATAAAATTATATTTTAAATCATTGTCATATGTTTAGTACTAGAATACTCTTGAGGAAATAATTGCCACTGTCTAAAAGGATCACGTTCATGTAACTTCAGAATAGAACTTGGACCTGATTTAAGCAAATATGTCAACTTCCTTTTTTTTTTTTTTTCCTTCATCAGTCTGTACCTGTTTCAAGAACTTTTATTCAGCACAACATTTGACACTACATTACTGTAGCAGCATGAATATATATTCCAAAAGAAGAGACATCTGTAGTAATATCCCAAGAATCTAGAATACTCTGAGGTGATTAAACAGTGAATGGTGATTGTTTTATTGGCTAGACATGTTTTTCCTGGAAGATCTCCATATCTTAAGAAGTTTGAATGCTTGGTGCTTTACGGATCCCATACCCAAAGGAACTTCTCTTAGGGTCAAAATGTCAGAAAATTCAAGGATTTAAATGATCCTGATAATAGATCACATTTAAATAAAATATGTTTTTTTGTTTGTTTTTTCTTTCCTTTTCACATGCTTGGAATAAGAAAATTGCAGTATTTCCATGCCTTATCTCTCAAGCCATTATTCGCATTTTTGCAGCTTACTATATGTTGTTGGAGTAAAAGTTTAATAGTTTCTAAAGCCCCACCTCTGCTGACATTCCGTATTCATTCAAGTGTATTCACCTCATATAAGCAGTACTTTATGAGGTTGTTAAAGATTCCTTTGTCAGTTGTTTCCCAAATTAGTTCAGATAAAAATCTAAACTCTCCAGTCAGCAAGGTGGAATCACACAAGAATGTGAGGTAAATAAAAAACTTGACTCCAAAATATCAAACTTGCTGATAAAAAGCCTTTAGCTTCTTTAGATATCCTCATAGGTTTTACAAAGACAGAATCAGAAAACATTCTTTTTAGTTGTATTTAGTTCTTTCCAAAGAGTTATAGATATTTCAGATGTGAGTTATTGTCCATGTTTCTGTTGCATTTGTGAAAGTATGTGCATTTGTGAAAGCAAACTGAGTGATAACATTGACAAGGCTAAAATTTCAGGATTCCTCTGGGTTCTAAGTCCTTAAAAGACTGTTCCTTATGAGCTATAAAAACAGATGTGATAATGTGTAGGATCTGGGACAACCAGTTTTCTTTATTGAGAAGCAGAACATCAGGGCAATGAATAGTGTGTGTGATTATGCCATGCATGTTAAAACAACACTTAGAAAAATGGCTGGCTTTTAAATAGAAATGCAAGACATCTGCCTCAACATTAGTACGAACACATGTTGTACAAGGATAACAGAAATAGATAAATAAACTATGAGGCAGTTTCACTATTTAAAATGAATAGAACCCAGCAAAACCAGTGTTTAGTACAGTTCCCAGATGGAATCTCTCACTTGCCACAATGTGTTCCTAACTTGTTTTGGTTATCTGTGGCTGAACGCCATGATTGCATTTGTCTATTCAAGTTTAGAGCTTCTTTCCAAATACTATGAGTTTGAGTACATGAAACATCCTGTTGCATACTCTATGTGGCAAATTTTGGTGATCATACAGTGGAAATGACTCATCTTTATCTCTTTCAGAAGATTATGATTGCAAAGAAGCAACCCACAGTGAAGTTGTCAAATGATGGCTGACATTGGTTAACCAGATCTGCAAGAGAAAAAAAGATCTTTAAGGGAAGAAAATATCAGACGTTTGAGAGAAAAAAATAATCAAGTTTCCAGACTGTACTACAACCACTGTTTACAAAAGGAGCAACAAACTTCCATGGTCAAATGATTTCCTTGTCTGTCCTGGCAAATGCATAACATGGTAGGAGTTAAATCTAGGAATATAGAAGGCTGAGACAAATACACTGAGCTCAAAGATTTCTGTGTATGAGAGACTGTCCTTTAACTGTAAGTATGGTGCTACTGTTTCAGTGTGAAAGAAATAATTTTAAAATTAACCTTAAACTATGTTTTAAAATAAACAGTGTTCTATGTATATACTTCTAGTGCTTACCTCATCGTGTCACTGGTCCTATAGTAAATAAATAAATAATCTGATACATATCATATGTTGTAAAGATTTCTAGTCACTCATAATTTTGCAGAAAAAAAGGCCCTCAAATTAAATTTATGACAGTAATAATTTAGAAGATCTAGATTACTATTAAAAGACCTTATTAAAATTTCCACTGCCTTCTGGAGTGGCCAGCAGGGAAAGGGAGGAGATTGTCCCTCTCTACTCAGCTCTTGTGAAGACTCATCTAAGTTCTTTGTCCAGGCCTGGGGCCCCCAGTACAAGAATGATGTAGAGCTCTTGGAATGGGTCTAGAGGAGGACCACTAAGATGATCAGGGGGCTGGAGCACCTCTCCTGTGAAGAAAGGTTGAGGGAATTGGGATTGTTTAGCTTGGAGAAGAGAATGCTATGGAGAGACCTCATTGTGGCCTTCCAATATTTGAAAGGAGTGTATAAACAGGAGGGGAATGGTCGTTTACGAGGGTGGATAGTGATAGGACAAGGGAGAATGGTTTTAACTGAGACAGGGAAGGTTTAGGTTAGATATCAGGAGGAAATTTTTCAGTCAGAGAGTGGTGCACTGGAACAGGTTGCCCAAGGAGGTTATGGATGCCCAGTCTCTGGAGGCATTCAAGGGCAGGATGGATGATCTGGGCAGCCTGGTCTAGTGGTTGGTGACCCTTCACATAGCAGGGGGATTGAAACAAGATGATAATTATGGTCCTTTTCAACCCAGGCCACTCTATGATTCTATGATTCTACAATTCCTCCCTTTAATTCTGTCCTGAAATTCTAAAATGTGCTATCAAGAAAAAATTAAAAGAATTTCCCTGTCTACTTCAGATGAGAAATCTGGAGTGATGATTTACCAAAACAGATACACATTAGGGGATGACCTGCTGGAGAGGACTTCCTTGGAGAAGGATCTGGGAGTTCTGGCAGGACAACAGGTTGGCCATGAGCCAGCAGCGTGCCCATGAGGCCAAGAAAGTCAATGGTATCCTGGGGTGCATTAAGAAGAGTATGGCCAGCAGGTCAAGAGAGGTGATCTTCTCCATCTACTCTGCCCTGGTGAGGCCACGTTCAGAATACTGGGTTAACTTCTGGACTCTCGAGTTCAAAAAAGACAGGCATCTCCTAGGAGTCCAGTGGAGGGCCATAAAAATGATAAAGGGTCTGGACCATCTCCTGTATGGGGAAAAACTGAATAACTTAGGTCTGTTCAGACTGGGGAAAAGAGGGCTGAGGGCAGATCTGATAAATATTTATGTCTAAAGGGAGGTGGAAATCAAATGGATGAGGCCTGGTATTTCTTAGTGGTGCATAGCGATAGGACAAGGAGTAATGGCATCAAACTGAAGCAGAGGAAGTTCTGTACAAACATGCAGAAGAATTTCTTTATGGTAAGAGTGATAGAGCACTGGAACAGGCTGCCCAGAGAGGTTGCAGAGTCTCCTTCTCTGGAGATATTCAAGACCCATCTGGATACCTATTTGTGCAACCTTTGTAGGGTATGTGCTTTAGCAGGAGTGTTGGGCTTGATGATTTCTTGAGGTCCCTTCCAACCCCTGCAGTTCTGTGATTCTGTGATTATGTGAAAATACTTGAGACTTTAACACTCTAAATTATTTTTTTTCCCCAGTAAAATATCTTCTGATTGTGAGTACAAATCACTCAAGCTATAGAATTTTTATAATGTATATTTCCTCAGCTGTTATAAAATCTTCAGGATATCATTAAGAACATACTCTTCCTTCTCTCTCTCTCTCTCTCTCTCTCTCTCTTTTTCTTTTTCCTGTTCTTAATTCTTTTCCTTAACTTTACCTTCCAGAGAGCTTACAGGTAAATTGTGTGCACAAGTAGAGGCAAGCACAGGGACTAGTTAGCAAGCCTGCTCCACAGAGCATCTGGCAGTCGATCTGCTGATCTCTGTGATGTGGTTTGTCTTTCCTGTCCTAAGTACCAGATTCCTGTTTCTGCAATGTGCCAAAATAAACAGCTGGGTTTTAAAAAGAATATTTCTGTCTACAGTGTTTCACCAGTTCTGAGCTGCTGAGGAGGTGAGTGTCATTAAAGGGACACAGTAGAGAGAAGTCATGAAACTATGGTAAAAAAAAATAATGCTTTCCGTATGTTGTTGTAATTGAATGAATATTATATGTTCATGCTGTAAGTCATGTAAAAGACACGTTAGAAATGCAAGTAGGCAATCAGAAATGGACAAATCTTGAGAGAGGACAAGTGATCTGAAATGCCTCTGCAGAAAAACTACAAACTGGTAGTAAAACCACAGAAATGTTAAAGGACAGGTATATAAATCCACTACCACTGATCTAAAGTGGCAAAATAGGGCAAATGAAGCAAAAATAATGTAAGAACCCATACTTTTATGGATGTTGGCAGCTCTGCCTCAAACCTGGTTCTAACTAGAAAACATAAACAAATATGAATTTAATAATAATAAAAAAAACCCAAAGATTGTGATATTGTAATTCTTTAAATATTGTAATTCTGTTTAACATCTTCATTGATGATCTCGATGAGGAGATTGAGTGCACCCTCAGTAAGTTTGCAGACAACACCAAGCTGGGAGGGAGTGTTGATCTGCCAGAGGGGAGAAGGGCACTACAGCAGGACCTGGATAGACTGGATTGATGGGCCGAGGTCAACGGCATGAGTTTCAATAGGGCCAAGTGCCGGTTCCTGCATTTTGGTCATAACAACCCCAAGCAACCCTACAGGCTTGGGGAGGTGTGGCTGGAAAGCTACCTGATGGAAAGGGACCTTGGAGTACTTTTGGACAGTCGGCTGAATATG
>PPHD01004022.1:0-29680 GCA_002909625.1 Bambusicola thoracicus | reverse complement strand
GCTCTGAGCAAATGCTTCTGCCTGTCCCCAAGCCTCAGAAGCCAGGTGTAGCAGTAGTTGGTACGTGCAGTTTGCTGTTTAAACCATCTCCAAAGAAAGAGGTTCCATAGCTTCCCATATAAGGCGTATTCCAGCGCAAAGCTACCTTTGCATTCCTTTGTTCCTTCTAGTCATAATCAAAGTGACGTTTGCAGTGTATCGAGGCAATTCCTTTCTGTGCTATTTCTAATATTGCTGGAGAGCAATTGCTCAGTGTCTTTTTCATAACCTCTTTTGGAAGAGCCTTATCGTGTAATCTGGTGTTTCTAAACAAAAGTTTACAATAAAAGCTGTCACTTGGAGCAAAGATTCAAAAAGCAAAGGCACGTCTGTGTGTTATTTCATCGGTTCTGCATTGCAGAACCTTTTGAAACCCACCACAGCTTGAAAGGAAAACCTTCAGAAAACATTTTTATATTATTGGATTTTGGAGTTATTTTCAGTTTGGGGGATATTAGGTTTCCACATATTATAGTTGGCTTAAGCTTTCTTATTTGCTTGAGGTTTTCTGCTCTTAGGATGATTTTTTTTTTTTATTTTTATTTTTTTAATTCTTTCTATTTTAAAGCAATGTGTTCATTATAGTCGGATCTGTAGTTTGGAGTCACTTCTCTTACTGGAGGATTGAATGGCATTTCAACATGTGTAAGGAGTTTAACCAAAGTAAGTGGCATTTATTGAATGATCTTGTTTTTATTTATTTACAAAGTTCACCAGGATATTACTCACTATGGCTCAAGGCTGATTTTGATCTGAGGTCCGGGCCTGAGCAAGGGACCAAAAGAAGGGCAAATTAAGCAAGAACATCAGTAACAACTCTTTCAAATTAACTTGTAAAGTAAGTGAAAACTGAGCAGAGGAAAACAGAGAATGGGGAAACCCACAGTTCCTGCAGCGTGGCGAGGTGGTGATGTGACCAGAGCAGAGCTGGCCACGAGTGTCTCAGAGCAGCAGCCATGGCAGCTGCCTCGCTCCTGGCAAGATGCAGACCAGGCTCTCACTTGGCTTTCACCCTCAGCAGGTGGGAAATGTTTTGACTTGGCGTTTGTATCACTCAACCTAGGCCACTAAAGGAAGTGCTCCAGCTCAGGTATCAGTGCAGTGGAGAGTTCCCTTTCTCTTCCAGCTTGCCCCGAGGAGCCAGCTGCCTGGGTTTGATGAGCAGACAGGGAGACTGGTTCCATGCAGGGCACTAGCGCTCCCCCCAGCAGACAGCTGCCCACCTTACGGGTCTCAGCCCTCATCCTCAATGGGTTGCCCTATTGCAGGCATCTCTGGACACTGTCCTCTGCGACAGTCACACCCAAGCTTTTTATCACTGCAAAATATACTGTGTCCCTTTTATTGCATTTAGAAAAATTAGCCTGTTACAAAACAGCTGGCTGCTTTGAGGGTGTGCAAGTATGTGTCTGACAGCACATGCTTTTACTTTTTAATGAACTATTTCCCATGGCTTCATCTTACTTCCACAGTCTATTTTTGTTGTTGTAATGACACTGGTCAGTGAAGCTCAGAGGAAATCAGTCATCAAGATGCATGGTGCTGAAGTGGTGTTTCTGCTAGGGTGGGGATTGTGTTAATGCCTTTGGAGATTTCTTACTGTTGTCACTGCTGCATCAACACCATAATGCAGAACTACCTAAATTGAACCAAGAGGCAAAATGTGGAGCTGTGTAACTAAGTTACCTGAGAAAAATTTCTTGGGACGTTCATTTTAACTCATGTTGGAACAGTCAAAGTGACCCCTAATATGTTCTGTTGGGATGCCTGGCATCTGTTACCTTGCTCTAATGCACAGGATTTTCTTCTGTTTCCTCATTAGCAAATCTGGCCTGGAATCTTGAAACTTCAACCTTTTGAAAGTGTGAAAGAAAACTAAATAACGAGGTTTTGGGAAGTAAGGTTCTTTAATTAGTCAGGGTTAGATCAGAGTTTAGATTAAAGGTCCTCCCAAAGAGGCCATCTGTAACTTTTTGGGGGCAGCTGTTTCACAACTTCTCTCTTTCCCTGTCCTGTTCGACCTGCGGGCTCCTCTTTCCCATACTGTTCTGCACAGCAGTTCTCTCAGTTCAGGTCTATGTGAGCCTGGTCTATGAACCTAATTCTGCAGTAGGTGGTTACATCCTATCAAGCAGATTGGATTTCTTGAGGCCTAAAGAAATAGTGTTGATTATCTTCCCTTAAGTTCTCCCTGTTCCTTAATCACTATGACATTTGTAGGGTATTCCGTTTGCTTTCACTGCCTTCACTTGCTTCACCTCTTATCCCTGCTCAGTCCCTTCACATTTTTGCAGAATGACCTCCATAAATTCTCATTC
The DNA here is from genome assembly GCA_002909625.1 of Bambusicola thoracicus. Classification (NCBI taxonomy): domain Eukaryota; kingdom Metazoa; phylum Chordata; class Aves; order Galliformes; family Phasianidae; genus Bambusicola; species Bambusicola thoracicus. The sequence continues at coordinate 27,323 of PPHD01004022.1, read as the reverse complement.
TTTTTGGGGAGAAAATGAGGAAAAACCCCAAACAAAGTGAAACGCTGACTGTTCTGCTCAGCAGCCTTCGTGGCATTTGGTTCCCACCACTGCTGTAATACTTTCGCATGTATGGATGGTGTTGTATTTATGCTTCTCCATGCACAGCCTTAAATGTAGTAAATCCAATTGTTCTCGAATTCTCCCTTCGGAGGCTCTACCTCAGTGAGGCAAGATCTTGAAAGATAGGAGTGACCAGTGACCTCCACGTTTCTTGTTCTTTAGAATAAACTCTGCTTATTCACGGGTTTGGGGGGTTTTCTGTGATTCTTTACACACAGTGGATATGCTCAGGTAGCATAGTAATAAAGGACTACTAATCCTATTACTTAGTCTTTAATAACTCATGAAATAAAACTACTGGAAAATCATTCTTTCATGGAGAGAACTGTCTCCTTCCTTCCTTTTTAGGCAATAACCCATGATATTTGAGACTGCAAATGTGGGAAATCCTACTCCTTTTTTTTTTACTCAATTTTTATTTCAGTGTTGATCATATTTTTACCTGAAACTAAATTTCATCAGCTTCAGATGTCTTGTTAACACAAAATTAAGACAACAACAACTTGTAAATTGTAAAATTTATGAAAATAAAAATGGATTAATATTTGATGAAGCATCCACAAAAAGAGACTTAATTGTTCATGTATTATTTACGGTCTATGGGGAACAATTTATCTTGTTTTTACCTTTTAGAGCAGCCCCGGAGAGCTGTGATGCAGAGCCATCTCAGAGCAGGCAGGGTTGCTGTTTCTTCTTCCTGGGGGCTCTTCCAGTAGCTGGCAGAAGGCAGGCAGCAAACCCTGTGGTGATGGCAGCCAGATCCCACCTTCCCCTGCAGCCCTGCTCTCGGGTTCTAATGTGGGCTCTGGCTTGCAAGCAGAGGATGTGGTGTGAGGAGTCCTGCTGTTGTCCAGCTATTCCTTCTTTATATTCCCTGGCTCTTTATATTCTAGATGAGGCAGAACCTGTTCCTCCACTGTCTGGGCAGTAGCAGCTCTCTGAGATGGGAATGCAGATGGCATTGTCAAGTGCTCACAGCTGTTCGCAGCATGGCTGCTTACAGCCCAGGCCAGCCTGCTCTTAGGCCCCAGGCTACTGTCTCGGGCTTTCCCTGTTGTCTTGCATCAACCTGAGTGTGGTGGCACAGCGTGAGATTGTCCAGCCTGTGAGCTCCACTGCGGTCTGCAACACTGACGCTCCTTTCTGAGCTCAGGGTGGACTGGTGGGGGAATCTTGTGCTGCAGGTGGGTAGAAGACAAAGCCTGCTGGAGTAGTGATTAGTTGGGTTTATATTTGTGCATGTATCTGTGCATAGTCTCTTTGTAGGCTAAATGAGTGGATCGCAATATGAGTACGTTCCTTCTGTTCTTACGGATGCATGAAAGCGGTTTTGCCTCTTCAGCTGCCTTGGTCATCTTTTTTATTTTTGTCTTTTCCCTCCCTCCACCCCCATTGTCTATTCATGCAGATTTGGGTAGAAATGGGAGATGGAACCTCTCCTTTTCCTTGGGAAAGAGAACTTGGCAATGGCAGTCAATACAATAGAAAATGTTTCTCTACTCCACCAGCAGATAAGTACTTACAGGGGCTTCTCATTAGTGAATGTTGTTGCAGGCAATAATGTGAGGTCTAAAAGTCACTTTGCCAGAGATCAACTTTTGATAAATATATTTTAATTTCTTTATTGAGTTTTAAAGTACAACAGCCATTGTTGAATAGGTGCAACTGAAAACATGTTAAATAGCCTTCAACTCTTCACATTTGTATTGAACATCATCTCCAGGAGTGACATTTCTTGTTACCATGGAAACAAATTTGACATTTCAAAAATACATTTATTGCTGGGTCACTAAGATAGGAATTCTGAAAGAAAAAAGGTCAGAATATTTCCTTGTCTCAGAGATATTATACAGTTTGCTATATTCCTTTGGAGGAAAAAAATATATATGGTATCGTTTGTAAAATAGCAGCCTCCAGCTTGATCCAGTTTGAAAATATTTTGACAGGTTGGTGGCAGTGTTACAGGTCAATAAAACGTGTTTCAGTCTCTGGGATTTTGCAAAGTGATTGAAACTGTTTCTTGGATCAAGACCTCTTCTGAATCAGTTCTTGTTCCTAAGGACTTTCAGTCATGAGTTCCATAATTGCAGTAGCTCTTCTCTACTTGGTTTATCCTGATAGAAAACATTTGAAAAATAGACGTCAAGATTTTATTTTGGATCCTGGGAAAGAAAGTTTAACTGGAATTATGCCGAAGTTTTGTCCCAGATACTGTATTTAAAATAAATTTTGGAAATTAATTAATCAGAGCTAAAGATTGTTACTAAAGAATGCGCACGTGCGTATGTAAAAAACTATGCATCATTCAGTGTTTTCTTGATGGGTCAAACTGCTCTTTATTACTTCAGTGTAGCTTTATAATGATATATTATAAATGAAATACCGATAAAATGAAAGGACTGATTACCAGTGAAAGTGAAATTACTGCAGGAAGTTGAAATACTGATTTCCAAGTGATTTACCTTTTACATGTAGTTGTTGAAAGCTAACCATGATTGGAGAGTAGAATATAGCCTGCAGCACGATCTTTATCATTTGTACATGCAAATAATGGCTTTGAGCAGGGAAAAAAAAGTGGAGGGGAAGAGAGGATTGTGATTTTTGGAGAAGTCCAGCTCATGTAAATGCTACTGAGCAACCACAGCAGATGTATGTGTGGAGACACATGTGTAGGTTTGACCTCATGCAGACTCTGAACCTGGGTGCAAGGCAGCCCTGTTCTGTGCATCCGATTTGCTCTTGCATCCTGTGAAGTTGTCCTAGAAAGGCTACTTGACTTCCAGACTAGAGCTGGCTTGTATCTGGCCAGCCTGGTGCGTAGACAGCATCAGTGGGTGTCTTTCTGCCCACATCTGCGTAGACGTGCATCCACAGAGAGTCAACATAAATGTATTTTGTTAGCAAAAGAAATACTACTGGGATGGGGTTGCCCCACTCTTCTTGAGTCTGTATTTCTGCTGCTTTGTCCCACACGTTTTCTGAGCATCACAAGAGGGAGAATCTCCTGATTCAAAGCCATTTCAGAAGCAACATTAATTACTGTGCCAAGCTGAATTGTCATTGTGCTGTGCAGGGACTGGGGAGGAGTACCTTCCATTAATATCAATGGATGAGTCCTGTGATGAAACCCTCAAGGACCACACAGAAAAGTGACCTACTTAGGTATTAACACTGCTGTTGCTTAGACTCATACCTGCCTTCAAATTCAGAAGGACTTCCACATCTTAAAATGTAGCAATCCAGGTTTATTGTATAAGAGGAAAAAAATAACTGCCTTTGATCACCAGGGGTAAGGATATTGGTGAATAACAGAAATTTTTGAACAGTCTTTCCTCCTTCTTGTTTTTACAGTGAGAACAGCCTGGGCTGAGCTCTGCTCCTCTTTGCATCTGGACTTTCATGAAATCAAACTGGGCCAGCAGTTTGTCTACTCCAAATAAAATGTAAATGGAATATGTGTAATGCATGCCTTAAAAAAAAACACAAAAACCAAAAAAACAGTGCAGGAGGCATTTATGTGTGTCTCACAGTGAGGTTGTAGCCAGCAGGTGCAAAAGAATGAATCTTCATTTTCTTCTCGTTTCTTTCAAGTACCTCGTTTCTGTTTAGAAAGCAAAGTGTTAAGTATTTGCAAATACAACAGCCCTGCAAACGTGTTAGCTTACAACTTCTCCCCAGCTGTGTCTTCAATGACCTTGGACATTAGAGGCCATTTACTGAGAGGGGATGTTGCCCAGGCCACTGGGGTTATCTGCTGCCCTCTGTGAGCACGTTCCCTCCAATAGCTCACCTGGCTGAGTTAGGAGGAGGAATGGGTTTCAACAGCGCTACAAACAGTGTTGATGCTACAAAGGCAGAGGAGCTTCTGAGATTAGCATCTGTGTTTATGGTGCTGAGTAAAGCCAAGTCAAACTTGAATGTAAAGACACTAGTTAATATTTTAAGTAAGTCCCAAATAAGCTGCAAAACTAACAGGTGCTTTCTTAGTACTGGCAGCTTTGAAGTACTCTGGGACAGTTTGGTACACCTCCATTGGGCTCATTGGAGAGCTTGTGAGCTGAGTGTGGCTCATTCAGTTACATGTACACAGGGTTGGAATCCCAAATAATGAACAGAATTGTTGTCTACAGTAATGCATAATAAAAAGTATACGTGATGGAACCCCGTCAGAGCTGAAGTTCCCAGCAGTGTGCTTGGTCATGATAACCAGCAAAGAATAAAAATAATGTGTTTAATGCTGGGAATTCTCTGTTTCGGGTAGCACTCGGGGATCTATAAAGGACTGAGACCTCTTTGTTTTATGCAGAACATCCCTGCATGATGAAAATCCCCTGTCTTTTAAAGGCGTTCTCTTCTGAAGCAGTTCATTGCTCCTGCTAGCATTTGTCCTCCTCAGGCCCTGGTGTCATCCTCTGAGAACCACACACCTCATGTTCCCAGGCCAGGAAGCAAGCAGTCTGTTGCCTTCTCTTCTTTCTTGCCATGAAACCATCGTGCTTCTGGCCTTCTTTGCTCATCCCCATGGGTTTAGCTGCTGGTGACTGCAACAGCTTACAGCAGGAGGACTACTTATAAGTGAAAGCCGGCAATGAGTGGTGTCCCCGAGGAGTCTGTCTTTAGACCTTACTCTTTGACATCATTATCAGTGACAAAGACGAAGGGGCTCAGTGCACCTTCAGCAAGATAGCAGTCGACACCAAGCTGGTGCAGTTAGTACAACAAAAGGAAGGGATGCTGTCCATAGGTGGCCGAACAAGCTTGAAAGATGGGCCCATGTGAATCCAATGAGGTTTCCCAAGGCCATGTTCAAGGTATTGAACTTCGGTCAGGGCAGTTCCATATATGAGTACAGACTGGGAGAAGAAGAACTTGAGAACAGTCCTGCTCAGAAAGACTTAGAGTCCTGATAGATTAAAAAGCTAATGTGAGCGAGCAGTGTGTGCCCGCAGCACAGAAGGTCAATAGTATCCTGGGCTGCATCAGGAGAGGAATGACCAACAGGGAGAGGGAGGGTATTATCCCTCTCTACCCTCTCTGCCCTCATGACGTCCCAGCTGGCGTACTGTGTCCAGCCCTGGGACCCCCTGTACAGCAGGGATGCAGAAATGTTGGAGCAGGTCCAGAGGAGGGCCACAAAGATTATCAAAGGGCTATGGAGCATCTCTCTTATGAAGAAAGGCGAGGAGCTGTAGATCTTAACAGCAACAGCAACAAAACCAACAACAAAGATTGCATCTTTTCTGCAGATAAGTTAATTATTTGTGGCCTGGAGCTGCCAGTATGAAAGGATCCTGATGACTGGATTATTATTAACAGAACATGAGGTCCATCTTTTGTTTGTTGGGGCACACACTTGTTTTATTAGCACTGTTGTGACTGGCTGGCTTCTGATCACGGCAATAAAAGTGTGAGTCTGTGGCCTTCCCCAGGACCAGAAAAAGGCGAAACCAGAATAGGTAGGAACAGCAACCCCAACTGCCTTGTCAATAAAAAAGACTTTTTTATTTAAACAAATTATTTTTATTTTCTCTTAGAAGCAGACTGAGAGGTGGATGTTCGCCTCCCAGTCCACCTGAGCCATTTCCTTTCCAGAGGTGCGATGCCAGCCTAGCACCGTCGCTGGGGCCGCCTCTTGCGGGGCAGGGCTGAGTCCTTCCTCTTTGGTGCAGGCCGATGCCCCCCACGGGAACGGTCCCTGCCCTGGGTGGAGGGGCCCGCTGCCTCCGCCTGCCCCAACTCCTCCTGTGAGGGCACGGTGGCGGCGGTGATGTTCCCGGGAACCCCGCAAAGGACGCCGGGGAGCTCCTCAGTGGTGAGGCCTGCGGCGCTGGTGGAGCAACCCAGGCCGGAGGTGGGAAGGCCCTGCTGGGAGGCGGTGGGGCTCGGGGTGGCTGCGGGACTGTTCTCCCGCCCTCCTGTGGCACCGGTGTCCCTGTGATCCTGCTGCCTGCGGATCTCTGGGCCATACAGGGCTGCAACGATGATAATGAGCCTCCTCACAAAGTGCTCCATGAGGGCTTGGAGACTTGGCTGCAGCTCCCGCAGCAAGACCGCCTGATCGAGCCCGTACTTGGACAGGAGGTTCAGAATGATGCTCAGTCTGGTGTGCATCTCCCACCACCTGTTGACAGAGATCCCCCTGATCCCTTGATGGAGCCACTGAAGCAGGGGTGTGAGGTGGCCTGGATGTTGCTGGAAAAAGGCAGTCCAGATCTCAGATGGAAAGCTGAGCTCAAGAGGCAGGAGCACCGGCTCTGCAGGCTCCCGCTCTCCCTGCAGGCCGTAACCTGAGTGTGCTGTGGACTGCGGGACAGGACACTCGAGATCGTCATCATCCGACCTCACCGAGTATTGGATGGTTCTGATCTTGTGCCCGCACACGGCACATCTGTCCTTCTTTTTTGCCCACCAGAGCGCACAGTCATAGCATAGCTGGTGGAGACAAGGTGTCGCATAGGCCACATCATCCTGAGCGTGGCCGCAGATGGGACAGGACCAGTCTAATGGCATCTCCATGGCTGCTGACTGTGCGATGGGCTGGGAGAACTGGGGGGAGCCGAGGACAGGAAGCTGCTCCCCTCACTGGCACTGCAGCAGGCAGAAGGTGTCACAAACTGCAAGAGAGAGAGGCTATGGTTGCTTTCTGTTTCCATGGCAGACAGCACTGATGCCCCAGTCCCTCAACAGCAAACCTCCCCAACCCCTGCACCCCATTGGCCATCCTGGAGCTGTATCGTCTCACCTCTGCTACTGTGAGCGCACCCTGTGGAGCCCCAGCTGCCTGAGCCAGACAGGGCTGGGGGAATGCTGGTGATGCTATGGGATAGGCACCAATAACTGCTGCCAGCAGTCCCACAGCACAACCCAACCAAAGCCTCGTTTCGTGATCCAAGTCTCGCAGACAGGCTCAACTGGAGTCCAGGAACGAGTGTGTGCTGGTCTCGGCCAGCACTGGAATGTATATGCTATGGTCACTCACTGATGTCAGAACTCCTTGGTCAGTGACCTCACAGTCCATGGCTGTGTGTATTTGGACACCAGCCTGGGCCTTCATCACCCTCCATTATTCAGTGATTTTCCTTTCTAATGGTGATATCTGGGAAAATAAAAATTGCACGTTCACTTTCTCCACAATAATCCATCTTTCATGAACTGTTTACACTTTCTGAAACTTAAAGAGACACTTTATTGCCTGTTCTGGTTTAAATGTAATGCAAATTGGTGACCATCTCTACATCAGGCTTGCTTTTTATATCAAGTGCTCATATCACAGCAGGTTGTTTGCTCATGCTTTCCTGTGCAGCATACTCTACGGAGCCTACTTTAGCAGCAGGTTGGACTAGATGATGTTCAGAGGTCCCTTCCAAACCCCTATGGTTCTGATTCTGTGTGACTCTGAAGCTGTTTGAGCCTCCCTAGCCTTACTTGGTGTATTGCTCACACAGGTGCTGTGTCTCAGCTCTGAGAGGCAGAAAAGAGGTACACTGCTGGGGATCTATGATGATGATGTTGAGGAACAAATTAGATCAGAAACAAGCCTTGTGGCTGTCTGGCATTTGTTAAGGATGAGCATTATTTCTGCCTCTTCAGAACGAGGAGCTTGGCAGGTGAGTGCGCTGCTGTCAGTCTTCCTTACGCTGGTATTGGTAAGACTGCCTTTGGGAAGGACATGCTTGTGTGAGAGGGTGCATGCAGCAGGAAACAGCCCTAAACCAGTTGCTTGGAAGGAAGATGGTCTGAACTTCTCAACATGTCTGTATGTGTGTGGTACTTCATGCTGCTGGTGTGAGCTATCAAATCTCATCACTCTTGCTACTATATTTCAGTATGAAGAGACATTCTCTGTGATCTACGCAGATTTACTCTGAATTCATTTTAGTTTGAATTTAAGCTGATCTTTGAGGAATAATCAAGGAACAAAGCCATGTTCCCCTTTTCTGCTTATTTCCACACTGCCTAGTGTTAACTAATCACAGAGATTAGGACTGTGCTTCTATTTCACAGTTTCCAAATCTTTTTGGTTATTTTCCTGATGTTCCTGTGAAGCTGCTCCAGCTCTTCAGCACCTTCAGTGCAGGGACATCAGATAGAACACAGCCATCCACACTAGTTACAACTACTGCAAAATCTAAGGTACCTCAGGGTACCTGCTCTTCCTGGGACTGCACTGATATCCCTCTCCTCGTGCCCAGAAGGTGATACTTCTGTTGTTCATTGATTGATTAGAAAGTAATCCTGGTTAGTTTTTCTCTTCATTATTTACCACCACTCTTTCAGTCTTACCATCAACCTTCTTTATCACTAATGACTTCAGTTTTCTCTCCATATCAACAAGGAGTAGTAAAGTGTAGGGCTGGAGACTGCGATGCTGAAAGGGATGCTTCTGCTCGCTGAGATCTTCCTTTCCATGTTTTGTGGTGAATCTGTCATCTGTGGGGATCTGTCATCTATCAGCTTGCCCTTCTTAAAGCATGGCTGTGTGCCAAGCTGACTCCTTTTGGTGTTGTCCTAGCATCTTCATCAAAATGTCATGAAGATATCAAGTCCAATACCTTCGTAAGAATATATATTACCTCAGTACTATTACACTTATTGGAAGCTCTAATTTTATTTAGAGAAAAGATGTCAAATTAGCTTGTGGAGCTCTGTTTTCCATAAAACTATTCTGCTCAATTCTATTACCTTCCTTTAATTTTTAATGGATTAATTCCATATCTGTTCCTCTATCATTCTACCTGGGGCGATCTTTGTTTTTTAAGTCAGTGTTTGCTTGGGCCATTTCATGTATCTCTCCAAAGCACTGCTTAGCATTAGCTGTGTTTCATTCATCTAGTTCTGTTATCAAAAAGCAGGTCTGATTATTTAGAGAACCTTGATTTGGTCTCTTAAAGTTCCTAGCTGACAATTTTTGAGATCAAGTTCATTTAAAAATTTAACCCCAGCAGCTACTTGATTTTTGTTTTCCAGCTCAACATTTAAATATATACTCACTGATTAAGTCTTTTCCGCATTAATATTGACAAGTCTACCTACTGTTTTCAGACAGTGTTATAATGAGTTTGTTTGCAATGTGCTTAAAACTCTTTACTGTTCTCCTGCTCGTCATAATTTATCTTGTATATTTCTCAGTTTTCCACCGTTCCTGTTTTTATTTATGTATATTAGTATCAGCTTCTTTTTCCTTCCATTTCTATTCTCGTGTATATGCATGTGTTTCATTTACTCTGGTTGCTCTGACTTCCCCCGAGTCAGGTTGTGTTCCTAACCAATGTAGACTATTTTCCTGACTGTGGCTTTTGGGCATCTAGTAATACATTATTAGGTAGCTCCTGGTTATCGTTCGTGTTTTTCTATTTAAATTCTTTTCCCTGATTTGATCCATAATGCTTTTCAGCTTTCTGAAACTTTCTTTTTAAACCACCTCATGTGTAACTTAGTAGCTTGGGTTTTGTTCTGGGTGCATATAAACGTAATCGAATTACAATCACTCGTGTATAGGCAACAACTTAGATACCACTTTAGTTCTGCAATCAGTCCCTCTTTATCTGTCAAAATGAAGTCTGGCATAGAATTCCCCTATTCTGGATTCTGCTGTTGCCGAGTTAGAACACTGCCAGCTCTAACTTTGGAAATCCCTCAGGTGTTTCATTACACAAGACCTCCACTCCAGCGTGTAGCTCAGGTAGTGTGCATATGCAAATGTCTGTGCATACACGTACATGCACGTGTATGTATATACACACATCTAATTTGCCTTAAGAGCTCCTGAAGGAACTTAGATTGAATTTTAAAAATACATAATTAAATAAAAAAAAAATCCATCAGCTAGAATTGTTTCTCCTTCTTGATGGAGTCTTCTTGTTCTAGTAAGGATTTTAAGTTTTGTGAGGATTTTTGTAGTAAAGAGTTTAGGTTTAAGAGCAGCTGTTGAAAATCTGTGAAAACTCAAATCCTCCGACCTGTTTTGACATACAATGGACATAAATAACATCGGGCCAATTTCATCATTTACCATTGGTGAATTCTTCTTTGCCTCTTGGAAAAAAAGTACAAAACATGTGCCTGTAGCACAGCTGGCGCTGGATCCATTCGTCTTTAGCAGCAGAGCTGTGGGACCACTCTTGTGCTCTGCACAAGCACAAGGGTTGTTGCCATCAGATGGCATCCCACGAGTCAAAGATTGTTTCTGTAAATTGTTTGGCGAGTGTCTGTATAACACTCAAGTTCCAGATGACTCGCAGGTAAGAGTTCTGCTCGTAAATTGAGTTGTGCAGAAAAAAATCTCTGCTGGTGACCCTCAGTGATGATGGTTGCAAATTATCACAGTCAAGTGAAGCACTTAGAGCTAAGAGCATTTCTGGGACTGTTTTCTTGTAACATTATGCAAAAATCCTGTTTACAGGGAGGTGAAAGAAGGTGAGCTGCTGGTAAGGTCTGAGATCTTTGCTCACCACTTCAGCTGACAGCACTGCTGGGTGGTGAGTTTCTCCTGTGCTCAGGAATGCCTGGATTAAATGGGGAAACAAAAATCCCTGTTCTTCTCAGCAGTGTTCCTGGAATACAGCAACTTTCTACTGAAATGTTTAGCATAAGTCCTGCCTCCTGATAGCTCACAGTATTTCCCAGTAGCTGCTCTAGAAAGAAAGTGCTGTATCCTGCCTCCTGGTCACCTGCTCCTTGCCCCCAGTCTTCAGTTTCCTCGGTGAGCACGTGCACCCCTGCCCTTGGGGACAAGGCACTCTCCCTTCGTGAGGCAAGCACAGGGGCCTCTAGATGGACACTGTGCCCAGGCTTTGCTGGCTGTGGTGAGCAGCATGAGTAGCAGCTGGAGGGAAAACCTCTGCGCTTGCTATATGCTCTTCTTATCAGCAGGGAAAAGGCCCAGATCTGCTGGGTTACCTTTGCGGGCAGGAGGAGCTGTCATTTCTTGCAACTGAGCGCATCTCCTTGGCCAGTGCCAGGAGCTGTGTGGGAGGGACAGTGCCAGCCGAGACGAGGGGAAGTGGTGGTAGAACTGAGCAGGTGCAAAAAGCAGGGGAGGCAGAGACATCAGTGGGAAGAGCATTGCAATCTGGGGAAATGGAGGACACGGCAGGTGACTGTTAGGAGGGAGGGCTGGGAACACCTAGTCCATCACACCAACAGTCTTTACCAGGTTCAGCATGAGCATTGGCATGTTTACATCTTTCTACTCTTTTTCTTTCTTTAACGTATACAATTCCCCATGAAATAACTATTTTAACTGAAGTAGAGAGGAGGGAAGAGTGAAAATTTCTTTATTTAGGTTAAAACGCTGAAATGTTTTGATACTGTTGTTAAGTTTTGCTGAAAGAACAAAAGACCTCCTATTCTTCGATGTTTTAAGTTCTCTTTCCTGTTTTTCAGAGCCCATTAATTAACTTTTCAAATAAGAATTAGTCTTGAGTGAAATCACTGTGACATCTATCACAAAACATTTTCTTTGCGACTGATTCAAAGCGCATATGTGTAAGCGCGAAGACTGACAAGGATCCTCGCTGGTGCTCGTGGCTGGGCACTGAAGGTGGTTTACAGCTCTCTGCGCTCAGCTGGTGTGAGCTGGAGCCCACTGCTGCTGGGATGGGTGGCCAGGAGGAACCCTTCTTCTGTATGCCTTCATCACCCTTAGGAAGGAAGGACCTTGGACAAAGCCATAGGCTGCTCGTGCTGGCTGCTGACAGCAGGTTCCCTCCCTCATCTGGGACGTGGTAGTGCAGAGACTTTCCAGATCTTCCTGAGTTTGAGGCTCAGGTCCTTCTCTCTCAGCACGGTGTCACCCACTCTCTTCCTCATGCCGTGTCCCCTTTGGTGCCCCTGCCCAGAGGAGTGACCACCTCGTGCTGCTGCATGGCCTCACCTTAGCGGCAGGGTCACAGCTCAGAGCCAAGCATTTTGCTTCACTGGCAGCTGCTCCTGGACTGCTTCTCGGGCTTTTGTCTAAAACTTGGACAGTCTTTCAGCTTTGTTCTAGCACTGGTGCAGCTCCAGAGAAAGTAGCAGTTGTAAAAGCAATGGCTTATTCATTTTTATCACTCTTTCCTGTAGCTCTGTAGTGTTAGCCTTCATTATTTTCTTCCTTACAGGTGAGGCAATATGCTTCAAGGTCAGCTCGGATTGGAGCTGTGAGGCTGGCGCTGTGCGTGGTGATGAGAGGCTCAATCCGTGCTGGTGGAGCCCCAGAGGAGCTGTTCCTTTGCCAAGGTGCAGGGGGCCTCTCACTGACAGCCAGTGCCCACGTGGGCCTCCGCCACAACCACAGGCACTGTGGGCAGCAGGCCCTGAGCTTCCATGTCCAACTGGAATCAAGTGGATCTGAGGAAGGCAGCCACTAGTGATTCCTGGTTACATACGTGACCAGTACAGATCATTACATTGCCATTCCAGATCTATACTCTCAGATCATCAATATTGCCATTCCAGATACAGGGAATGGCAGTATTTTTCACTGAATGGATTAAACAGAGGAGGGAAGAAGAATGAATAGAACCAGAAATACTTTTGAAGTGTTTCCAGTTGTCGTCCAAAATCCGGGAAGAAAACTCTCTAACTCCAATGTGGTGTTAGACAGTGAAAGAAAGAGGCCAGGGGCAAACTTCAGATGGGATCGAGGTAAGCCTGGGAGAGTGATGCTCTCCTTGTTTGCAGCTTGTGGGTGATGGGCCTCCAGTGGCCGTTCTCTCACCTGCAAGTGATCTGTTTTGCCTTTGGGGCAGATGTGCTCACAGCTGGAGCAACTCGAGGCTCAGCCTGAATCAATGCAGCAGTCTCTGCTGCCCCCTGCTCAGAAGGCAGCATCTCCTGGCTCTGAACCTGCTTCCCTGTCCAGGACACCTGGATACTTAGAAGAAAAAATGTGTTTAATAAGCCACGGGCTCTAGTTAAACAAACCTTACTGAGGTTACTGTATTTTCTAATGGGGAGAAGGGATGGGGGCTGCACTGGGTGCATCCTGCCATGGGAAGGGGACACCGGGAGAACAGAAGCTTGTGGTTTCAAAAACCAGCTTGCATTGTGGCATTGGATGCAGAATGCGGGCAGAGGAGGCGCGGATGCCGTTCTGTTAGGAGCAGGTCTGCTGGGAGCGTGCCAGCTCTGCCTGGCACGTGGAGCTGGGTTTGAGCCTCTGCACTGGGCGCTGCCGAAACGCTGCCGACTGTGGAAGGAGCAGCAGAAGGCAGGCGCTTGCCGGCAGCTCTGCTGCTCTTTTCTCACAGTGGGATTGGTGCTGCCGGCGGCTTTGTTCAGACCCATTCATTAGCGTGGAGGTGGAGTCGCGCCCTGGAACGACACCGGCTTCTGCTCCTCTGTGGCGACGGTACTGCAGTTTAGGGCTGTGCAGGGTCATATGGTATCACTTACCAGAAAGGCAGAATGGTTTTGAGAGCATGCTCATGGTCTTACTTCCTGCACTCATTCTTTCAAAGATCAAGTAAGCTTAATAATCGATTGGCACCTCCCAGCCGTGCCTTCACAGTGTGCTGCGAGCCATTTACTTTCTCGTGGGTGAATCTGGTGACTTACCCTCCACTTACTGATTTAGATATTTCATGGAATCTATTACGGTTTAATGTTCCAGTTCATAAAGCCAGTTTAAAAACAAAATATGCATTTGGCTCTGTTTTGTGCTTTGGAAATTCTCCTTGAAACAAGTCTCTTCCTCTCTCCGTCCCTAGAGACCAGGAGGATCTTTGGTGCATTAATATAGCCTGCCCATTTCCCAGGCATTCCTTCCTAACTGATGGCAGAGGCTGCCAGTGTGCAGGATGGACATTTAGGAGAGAAAGATGAACAGAAAGCCCTCCCTTTGCAAGAGGACTGGGAGAGGTGCCCTCCTCATCTCCTTCCAGTACTTGAAGGGAGCTTATAAGCAAGAGGAGAATGTACTTTGTTACATAGTCCTATAGTGATATGGCAAGGGGGAATGCCTTTCTATTAAATGAGTGGAAATTTAGGTTAGGCATTAGGAATAAATCTTTACTCAGCGAGTGGTGAGGCACTGGCACAGGCTGCTGTGGATTCCCCATCTCTGGAGGCGCTCAAGACTGGGCTGGATGGGGCCCTGGGCAGACTAATCCGGTGAGTGGCAACCTGCCCAGGGGCAGGGGGTTGGAACCTGGTGGGCTTTAAGGTCCTTTCCAACCTAGGCCGTTCTGATTCTATGATTCTGTGATCTCTGGTGTGCCACAGGAGTACTGTCAGGCACAGGGATGATGTGCTGTGGGACAGGATGAGCTCAGTACCTTAGGAGGAGCAGTCAGGGACTTGCATGAAGAGCTTGATGTAGACTTGGGGAGGGCCCAGCCACGGTGACATGGCTGCTTTCAAACTTTGCCTCCTCTTCTGCAGTAAGATGCTGCCAAGAGGCATTTTTGGTGATCACACCCCACACCTTGTGGAGGTGGCCCCGTGCAGGCATCTGCAGCATCAAGAACTGGGCTCAGGCTCGTGCCCTTCACACCCCCAGCAGCAGGTGGGCAGGATGGAGCCAAGAGGCAGGCGGATGGATCCCAGCTGGCCTAGCCTGGTAGAGCTCACAAACCAGCCCGGTCTGTGCCAAAGGAATAGTTGGCCCTGGGCCATCATCGCTTTTCCCTGATGTCTGAGCATACACTCGCTAAACCTCTTTAACACTGCTACATAATTGGTCTCAGTGTTAGTAAGCCAAGCTGGAGAAATCACGGTCTCTCCTTTCTGGCCTTCAGCTCCTTTACTTTCTGTTCTCAGCTGAGTTTTTCTTTCATGCTGCTTAAAAAATGAGCGGGAACCCTTTTGTTCTACTTCTTCCCACCTCCTTGTTATTTATGCTTTAGCAGTGTTGTTCCTACCAGTCATTTTTGGAAAGATCTCTTTCTGTTGACTGTTTTCTTTTCAGAGTAGAGAACGTATTGGGAAATTTCCCAAGCCCCATTTATTTAAATCACAGATCTTGGTCACTACTGGGGGCTGCATCTATTCTTTGATGAAATGGTAAACTAGGATTGTAGCCAACGCTTATAAAAGTGGCATTAGTAGAGTTGTAAGAGTCTAATGGCCATGAGTATAAACTCCCGTGTATGATGTAGTAAATTTTACAATCCACATTTTCAGTGTAAAAATGGAAATGAGACACAATAAGCAGCTCCCCTGAGGTAGCAGCGTAAAATCTACTGTAAATCCTCACTGCACAAGAAAAGAAACATAGCTAGCTCATAGCTACTGTAATCCGGTGTAGTTTCCTGCTCACTGTACCCTGGTTTCTGATCCTTCTGATGCATAGGCAGCTGTTGAACGTAACTCTGTTACTTCTGCACAGAGATAGAGAGCCCAGGAGCTTGGTCTCGGAAGAGCTGGAAGGAGCCATCTGGATACCTGCTAACAGGGTGGTGTAAGGAACCCTGCCCAGCTTAGGCTGAGATGACAGGAGTCCCCTGTCTGAGGAGTGACCTGCATGGGAGCTTTTGGGTAGCTACAAGTGACCATGGGAGGAGACCAGTGCCAGTCAAACACCGCAAAGCCAGTACCAGGGATCATATCCCCACCCACTGTCCTGTCCCACACAGGGTTTAGTGCGAGCCCACGTGCCCACCTGTGCTGGCCGCAGAGATGTCTGCGCTTCCTACACCCCGGTCTTGCGTGGACTTGACAGACAGTGCAACGTCTACTCCCAGATATCGAGATGAGTGATTATAAAAAGCGCTATTTTTGAAGACATAGCAGTCGATTATGCATTTGACAGAAGGTTTTAGGAAATAGGCAATGTGGGATGTACTGGGAGGAAAAAAAAAATCAATCTGTGTATTTGTCTTTTAACTAGTTGGAGACACATTGGCACATTTTTTTGGCACATTAATGAATTCTGCCTTATTTAATCTCTGCTACTCTTATAATATGAATTTGTGTTCCCTTTGGGTGTTAAAAATCAGAAAGTCAGTGAGTTAAGTTTCTAGAGTAAGTTATAATCACTTGAGGCTCCTGAGTGTGTATGTGGCGGCAGCTACAGTGACTTAGCTACAGTGACTTGCAGGAGAGCGGCCGGGACCGGGCTCAGGGTGCAGCCATAGTGCATCCCTGCAGCCTCCCGTCGTGAGAGCAGGGCTGTGCACAGGGCTGTGCGCAGCAGCACGGCTCCCTGCAGCCACAGCTCCGCGTGTGAGAGCCTCTGCTGCACTCTTCAATGTGCTGCTGGGGTTTGTCCTTCCAAATAAACTTCATCCCTTTTGGCCGCTATATTTGCATGCAACTCTGCACTGCTTCGAATTTGTAAATGCTCAGTGCTTTTTGTTTTAGCGTGCACTTGTTTTCCGTAAGGGAAGTCATGGCTTTTTCTTTCTTTCCTCGTAGTATTTCCATATCAAAATATCTATCTGCTCCTACATCTATGAATTTCGAAGTTCGGACACAGAAGTACCTCAAGTTTGTTAAAAAAAAGAGTTAAAAAATTGTATCTATGGAATAAGGATTGGTTTCTTTTTTTCCCAAGAGTGCATGTTTAGGAAGACAAAGGAGGAAGATGTAGAGGAGGCAGCACAGCTTTGACTCCAGAGAGCAGTCCTGGTGCTGGCAATGGAAGCAATGCTATGAGCAGCAACAGCAGCTGGGCAGCCAGCTCGCTTGTGTGGTGCTGTTCTGCCCCACGGTGTGCCACTGGGCAGCCAGGCAGGAGTGGAGGTGAGCAGAGCGTCCTGGGGCTGGAACGAGGGCTGGCCTGTGGTGTCTGTGGTGTGGTTTCATTGAAATCAGAAGGTTTCCCAGGGCAGGTGAATTGTTGATATTCGTGAGATGAAAAAGTAGGGAATCTTTCCCCGTGCTTGACAAAACAATTTTGTTTTGACAGTGTGAAAATAACAGGCTTTCGGAGAATTGTTTAGAAACTCAGAAACGAGGATTTGTCAAAACCATTTTTTTCTATGTGAAGTTGTCACTTTTGATGCAACACTCAATACCGATTTGTTCTAGTTACTCTAGAAACTTGAGGTGTTTAATTCTAATTAATTTCATCAGATGTCCGGTATTTTGTTGGAGTCCTCACGTTGCCCTCTGGTCTTACAGCTCCTTTCCTCTGCCTGTTCATCCTCAACACGGTTGGGTCACGAAAGCACAGAGCGTTCGAATTTATTTACGGGAACACTGGGAATTTGGTGTTTGTTTTTCTGGTTCTGAGACAAAATATTTTGAAGACATCATCACCAGCAGTGTTACACTGAAATGGTTTTTATTTTTATCGTTATATGGCTGCCTGACAACAAAGCCAAATTCCAAAATCAGATCAAATTTTTCATGAAATGTAAAAGCTGAGGTCTGGTCTGCCTTAGGGGTTTTGTCTTTTTTCCCCCTATATTTCTGAACAAAAAAGTATCTAGTGATGTACTTACGAATGATTTTGTTATTGCTAAGCTGAAGTGAAAATACTTCTTAATCAATAAGAAAACTTCAAATTTTTAGGGGCTTGGGAGTAGAAGACAAGGTGAACTCTAGTTTCCCATTATACGCAGCATCAAATGAAAATGAAGCTGATCACAGACTGCACGGTTTGTTGTGAATGAGGAGGGAAGGAGAGGAGAGCAGGTTAAATGACAGAAGGTGGGAGCAGGGAAAACCTATGGCCGTGGCCGGCCCGGCAGTGCTGGCTGGGGCTAGGCGGTGGGGCTGCAGTCACCTTGTCCCCTGCAGGCTGCCAAGGCATGGGATACAAAGGGAGGCAGCCGGTGTGCCCCGCTCGCAGCCTCACACGTAAGCACTTAGCCATTCTGTTTTATGGGAAGTCCAGCTGTCCTCGATCTTTGAAGTACCTTCTCTATCATTGACAGATGTTCAGTATCACTTTGCTGCTGTAATCAGGGTGTCCTTGATCTTCATTATGATGCACCGTACCTCTTTGAGGGACTGCCTGTTTTCTCCCTGTCCCTCGGAAGATATCTGCTGTTCAGACACCTGACAGCATTGCAGCTAACCGGGGCGGAGGGGGGAGCAGTGCCCCAGTTCATACCAACGTACTCTAGACAAACATTAATTTTATTTGCAGAGCTATTTGGAGAAGCCTGAGTGTCTGCACGGGTTTGTTCCATCTGATGTCTGACTTGCTGTGCTTTCCGCTTCTAACTGCTATGTCATTTAAATTCCTTCTTATTTTGTGACTTCTTTTTAAAGAAGAGTTGATGCTTCTGGAGGTTGGTGAAGTAGCACAGATCAGCTCGTTTCCAAGACACCAGTTGTAATCCAGTCTAGGACACCAGAAAAAATTATGCTGCTTAATGACGGTTAAGTGTATTTAAAGTAAGCAAGTACTCTCATCCCATTTCCCACTGCAAAAGCAGATTAGCAAAACTCCCTGGAGAAAGCTGCCCTCAGTGAGCAGCATCCATTGGCAGTAGGGCTGCCATCCCCACTGGCACCATGCTGGCAGGCTGCTCCACTTTGCGCCCGCTCCTCCTGCAGCACTGGCCTTCCCATTAAGTGAGATGTGCCTTCTGGCTTCTGTTTGCCTTTTGGATGATGTAGATTGAGCTACTACAAAATAATAGTGACTGTCCTGCTACTGATAATGACAGGGAGGGCAATCCTTTAGTGCAAACCTGGTAATAAGAAAGCTACGTATTTAATTTACTGTAGCTTATTACCTATCAAATTAATGTCCCATGCATGCAGAATGTGGTAAGAGTTTGCACAGCTGCTTGGTATGCAGCTTTTCCTGAGTTCACCTCCTGCTCTACATCAGTTTACTGTGGGTAATGGGTACCTTCTCCAAGTCTACTGGAAGCTGTCCTTGTCTCGCTTTGTTATTTCAGGTCTCAGTCCCACCTTTCCTACTCTGTGTTTGGTGCATCGGGCGCTGGAGAGCCCATGGTGACTCCTGCCCTAACTCCCAGCGCAGTCTCAGCCCTTCTTTGCACCAAACCAGTGCTGAGCATTTGCTTTTCTATGAAAACAGAGACTGCTTCTAAATGTGCTCTTTGTCTTCTCAGGATGTAGAATAGGACCTGAGATCATCCATGGATGTCAAGGAATGTCTTGAATGCTTGTTCTCTCCTTAGGACTTGTTACAGTTGCAGGTTTTAGTGCTCTTGCTATGTGATTTAAAGTTTACTGCAGGGTGCCTTTTGGCCCACACCGTGTTGAGATGTATTGGCCCCCTTATAGTAGCTACAGAGAGGCAGCAGACACCAAGGTGGTTGTAGGTGCTGACCTCCACAGTCTTTTGTGGGCTGGGATTTTTAACATCCTTGCAAACTTTTTATCCCTACATTGGTAACGTGTACGTTCATTCTTCATTCTCATTTTATATCTGTGTATGTGTGCATGATGTCTTGAAGCATTTATGGGACTTTGTTTGTTGATCAGGCATCAGCAGTTTTCTCATACCAAGGAACTGCCTCCAAAATAAAATGTAGCTGTTAAAATGCTTCCTCTGGGGATTAATTATTCAGTTTTCATGCATGATTTGCACTAATGTCAGTGGGAATTGCTACCGTAGAACAATGAAAACCAAAACCATGGATTCTGAAGGAGGAACGCGGTTTGTCCTGTGCAGTATGTTCGTCAAAAGGGCTGTTCTTGCTTGCTTCGTTTCATGGTGATCAAAATAAAAACACCCGTCAGGTTTGATGAGAGCTGCAAAGAATTAGCAGTTGCTCAAGTGCAGCCCCAGCTTGTCCTGGCAGCCGAGCTGGTGGGTACGCTGAGCACCCGGTTGGGAGCGGGAGGGGGGCTGCTCCCTCGAACCTCGCTGCTCTGAACCTGTAAGTCAAGGAGCCCGGCTGCTGACAACAAACTGGGTGAGTGGGCTCTGTGAGGAGCAGCCCTCATTGTTTAGTTCATTATAATTTAGTGACATAACCTAACAGGACTTTCAGAGAGTTGGTGTATTGTATGTGTATGTGGGTATGTATTTGTGGGGAAGAGTGACTTAGAAAATAGGCGGCTGTCACAGCCTAGCA
Source organism: Bambusicola thoracicus (assembly GCA_002909625.1). Lineage (NCBI taxonomy): Eukaryota > Metazoa > Chordata > Aves > Galliformes > Phasianidae > Bambusicola > Bambusicola thoracicus. The sequence goes on along the minus strand of PPHD01004022.1, from coordinate 7,290 downwards.
AAGGTGAAGAGCAGTGTCTCATAGACTGGAACCTACTTTGCTAGTACAGCTTGTGCTGTGAGGTGAGTTAGTCATTCTTTAAATAAAAGTTCACGTTGTCATGTGCCATGTGGACTCAGATCCGTGCAGGTGATGAGGAGCTGTGGGCTGTGCACTTTGCAGTGATGGGAGGCCGGTGCTTGGAAATGTGTCTAGGCTCATCTCAAACAGACCTTCCTGTCTGTTCATGCTACAGCAATCTTCGGAACAGTTGTTCCTTGTTATGTGTTATCCGTACCGAGTTAGACGCTGTACAAGCACTGAACATAAAGGCGGGTCCTGCCCAGAAAACTTAATGCGGATCTGACTGCTTAAGCTATTTTTTTTTATTATTTGAAAATAAATACATAACAGCTGCCGCCATTCCAAAGGAAGGACCGAGCCTATGAAATATCTGGCTTATATAAAAGTTAACAGTTCTTTTAAGTTGGAGTCAAGTGATGGAGTGGGTGTGAAGGGGTGGGAAAGTACTCAAATTACCCACAACCCTGGACTAGCTGGGTTTTCCTGCTAATCAGATCAGCAGTGAAACTGTTAACAATGTTGACATTCACATTGTCATCATTAAACTGCAGCCTAAACACTCCCTTTTGATTAAAGGCAGCATCTTAAATCTCTCCTCACTATTGTTTGAGCATTCCAGTGGCTCCAGCCGGCAGTCTGGCGTTACGTCCCCGCTTGGAAGCTTTCCCTCCTCACCAGAGGGCTGGGAGACTTCAGTGCCGCTGAAAATAGCTGAGAACTTACTTCCCTTTGCGTGGGGCGGGGCGTGTCCTTCCAGTTGTACCTGCAATATTTTTTCTCCTGTTATTGAGTAAATGATGAGGATGTGGTTGGCCGTTCCGTGCCTTGGCTGCCTGATTGACCGTTGCAGAACGGCAGTGGGAGGCACAGGTTACTTGACTTCTGCCCACAGTTCAAACATGGGTTTGAAATTACAGGCGCAAGTTTTATGGTTATAAATTGTTCTTGCAAAAATGGGAGGTGGCCCTGGGATAGGTTGTGCCACCAGCTTTAGCAGTGGGAAAATGAACGTGCGTAAGGGTTGTTGTTGGAGAGAAGTTAGCATCTTGTAACCACCTGTCCCGCTGCAGTGGGACCCCCGGAGGTAATTTAAGATAGCCGTGTGCTCAGATGAGGGGCGAGGGCTCTCCATCCCCTGTCCTTCTTCATTTAATCAAAATAAGGCAAAATGGTTTTATTCTGTTTCTTAAATAATGAGGTAGGGAGGATGAAAGGAAGTGAACTTGTCCCTGTGTGTCTAACAGATCTCGCCTCCGCCAAGTTCAAAGCCCCGTCCCGGAACACCCATCTGAAAAAGGATTTGAGTGGAAGCTCTGGTACAGCCCGACCTGCAGCCAAGCACGGTAGTAGCTGTGTGCATGGGAAGCTGGAGGGCAGCCCAGGGTAGGGTGCGGCCGTGGGAGTTTTTATAGGGCGCCACGTGTATCGGAAACAGGGTTGTAAATGTGCATAAAAGTTACCATCTTCAACTTACTTAATAAAATGAGTCAGAGTAAATAGGGAAACGTGAAAACGCATTCCCTCCTTGTTTTATTGAATAGAGGTTTGGCTCTAGCTCTCCGGTCTTTCTTTTTGTTTCTTTTTCTCAGAGAATGTGTGTGAGAGGATACATTAAAAAAAAAAAAAAAAAAAAAAAAAGAAAACCACAATGAATTTATATCCTTCCTAAACAGCATTGCTGCTCTGCGGAGTTGTACCCAGTCTCTCAACTGGACACGAGTTTGCAAATCCTTTTCCCCTCTTGTCAGCTCCCTCCTGGCAGCAGTCCCCCTGCTGTGCTGCATGGGAGGGTTGCAGGTGCAGCTCACACCTCCTGCAGGCACTCACTGTGGACGTGTGCACTTGCACACTTGTTTGTGTTGCATACTGTGTCTCTCTCCCTGCGAGAACTCCAGGAGCTGGAGTGAAAGAAAATAAACACGTTGGGAGAAAGTTAGGAAATCTTCATAGCAAATTGTTGAGTCTCCTCATCTTGCAGCATCTTAGAATTGTAGAATCATTAAGACTGGAAAAGACCATTAAGATCATCTAGTCCAACCATCATCACCACCATGGCCACTAACCGTGTCCTTCAGTGCCACATCTACACGTTCCTTGAACACCTCCAGGGATGGTGACTCCACCACATCCCTGGGCAGCCTGTGCCACTGCCTCATTGCTGTTTCTGAGAAGAAGTTTTTCCTAATACCCAACGTAGACCTCCCCTGGTGCAGCTTAAGGCCATTACCGCTCATCCTACTGATGTTACCTGGGAGAAGAGGCTGACCCCCACCTCGCCACAACTTCCTGTCAGACAACTGTAGGGAGCGATAAGGTCTCCACAAGCCTCCTCTTCTCCAGACTAAACAATCCCAATTCCCTCAGCCGCCCTTCAGAAGACTTGTGCTCCAATCTTGCTCGGCTGTGTGAAAGTGCTGGGGACCTGCTGTCTGCTAGTAGTCCCCCAGAAGCTGTCAGGGAGTGCTTTATGCACAGCAGTGCTAAGGAGATGGCAAGGGCCAGATCCTGTCCTGTCCACCCAGTGGCAGGCAGTGTATGCTGGAGCCCTGGCGCTGCCTCTACATATGGTCCTCACACTGTCTGTACCTCTTTCCTCTTTTGAGAACAAATTAAGTCCGAAGTAATACCTTCATAAGAAAAAAGAAAAACAACCTGGGGAAATAGGAAATATTTTTCCTTTGTTCCAGTTTTGTGTGGCCTCCATGCTGTTCTGGGGGTGCTTGGAGCTCCATATGCCTCTCCTGCCTTCTGCAGCGTGACAGATGCAAAAGGTGCTTTAGCATTTACTGTGGTGGCATGACAAAAATGTGTCCCTGATTACAGGCAGAGTGTCACTCCCAAGGTTATGGAGTGCAAATGGTTCTGTAGCCATAAAAAATTAATCTTGATGTTCTCTGGTTTGTCAGCCTATGCATAATTGGTCATGTTCAAGTCTCGGTCAGGCCAGTAAAAATTAAGAATAATCCAGCTGAGTTTATAATTGCTCTATCTGGTGTAATGGTTAGCCAGATACAATGTCTGCCTCTTTTTTCTCTCTGTACACACAGTTATTTATACATACATACATATATATCTATAAATAGATGTGTATATAAATATATGTATTTGTGCCTATGTATATTTAGGTATATATGTATGAATGAAAATAATCCCTACCCCAAGATATCTTTTTGAGAAGATAGAAAGATACTGAGAGGATCATACAGAAGAGGCAATAACTCTGGGCAGAAGGGGATTTTCATGGATAGCGAAGAGTGAAGGGAGGCATGTGATAACATTTTCTTCTGTCTACGTTGTATTTTCTGTGTCTGCCTACAACATACTATTTGGTGAATGTTGTCATGGTAGAAATAAAAGTAAAGTTCATTTGCTCAGAGGAAATGAAACAAAACCGTGAAGATTTAAACAAGTGCAATGTAAAACATGCTGGTGACATTGACCTCCTCCTGATTTACCTTGACGAAAAATAAATAAAAAAGGTAATGTTCCTGGAAGGCAAGTAGTGCTGTGGCCTGCACTAATTAATCTGCCCATCAGATCCTATTAAGCACTTCCAAATCTGGCAAATTGCCACTCTTCTTGAGACACAAATGTAAATAAATATGAAGGTGGTAAGTCGCAGCCCTCCAACAACGCTGCTGCCGGCAGCCTCAAGCAAGGAGCAGCAGATAGCCAGCCTCCAAGCACTTGGTAATGAAAATGTTCTTGTGAGCAGGGGCAAAACAGAGCGCGTCACCATCTGTTCGAATCCCCCTGATGTCGGGCAGTCTGAGCACCTGCTGAAAGGCCGCCTCTCTCAGCCACAGCCCCGGCCACGCAACAGGTACAGGGCCCAGGGCAGTGTCCGTGTGAAGGATGGTTTTTCCACCTCTGTCGCTCGCGCTGCCGCGCTTGGGCTTGGTCTCATCTGCTGTGACCCATGCTCACACCGTGAGTTTGTGCAGGCAGTTTTGCTGCCTTTCCTTGGCTCTGTTGGTTGAGTGAGGGCAGGCCCCTGAGAGGGTGCCGCTGAGCCCCTTGCCCAGGAGTGCTCCTGTGCCAGCCACGAGCTGCTGCCAGCAGGTGATGGCAGCGGTGCCACTCTGCCTGTACCCCTCCCTGTTTGAGCCTTCCTGGCGTGGCAGAGACTTCTAAACAGCGCGTATTCAAATTGGTGAAAAACTTTGATTTCATCCTTTGTGTTGAGCCGTAAAATTATTTCCCTGGGCTGTTGTCCTTGGTGTACCATTAAGCATTTAAGAGTCTGAACACCTTTATGGGAGAGGACTGAAGTTACTCCTGGTTAGGCCGTGTTATCTCCACTAACAAACCATGGGCTGCAGGGCTGGTGAATCGGTCCTGCCTCCTCTGCTTGTGTACATACAATAAAAAATAACTAAATATAGATGAAAGAGGGGCTGTCTATTTGGGAGCTCTGGGCCGGCCTATCAAACAGCAGAGTCCTAAAAGTTTATAAATAACTCAAACCAGCTTTAGCTTGGATCGCTTTACGTTACAGACAGTTAGTTACAACAAAGGGCTTTAAAGCACGTAAAAAAAGGAAAAGGTTAATGGAACTGCAGAGGAGGGGCAGTATGCCAAAGGTTGTCTTTCTGAGGTGTGGATTGCCACTGCTGGAGCTGTGAGATGGCCGCAAGGTATCAGCCTCCACAGGCCTCACTGCATCCGGCTCAGCAGAGTTGGCTCAGGGAGGCCTTCCCTTCCCACTTAGCCTGTGGAAGGAAAGGGGAGCTGGTGGTGCTGAGCAGCGGTTTCCTCGGCCCCCGAGAGGCTCCTGGTGAAACCCAGGCTCCCTCAAAGCATTTAGGTCACAGCTTTCTGAGTTAGAGAGAAAAAGGTTGGGGGTGGCTTAAAATGATGGATCTCATCGCTCCGTGTACCTGAGAAATGGCCTGGTTTTCAGAGGTGCTGAACCCACACTTATGGATGATTGACTGATTTCTTTACAGAAATCTTTGTATTTGTATGACTGCCTCTGAAGTTTAGTCCTGGGTTGTAGGTGGTGCGAAAGCCTGCGTAGTGGGAAATAAAAGGCTATTTTTCTCCCTCTGTATTATACAATAGCACTGAAATCACTTTGAGAAAGAAAAGCGATTTGCAGTTTTAAAAGTCTCTCTGAGTATGGAGTGCTTTGCCCTGCTGCCCCCATGGACCATTGCTGGCACCACAACTCAGGGTGCCCTGCACCCTGCAGGTTTCACTGGGCCGACACGACTCAGGGGTTCCCTGTGCATGGGCAGCCTCACAGTGTGTTTCTCTCTAAAAAACCCTCTGCAGGCCTGCAGGGGGGAGCCTGCTTGCTGGGCACCCTGCTAGCTCATACGACCCTTTCTGCATGCAATCTGTACTTGATACCACTCACTTTTCTGCATCCTCTGTCACAAGAATAGAGATCACACGACCTGCTCTTCCTTCCACCACTCCCTTTGAGCAAACAGCCAAAGATTAAAATAGAGCAGTGCCGAAATAGGGAGAGCTAAAAGCTTGCACTAAATGTAGCTGAGTATGTCTGTTGCAGTATTTTATCTGCATGTGCCTGGTTCATGCCAGTGCACTCGCTTGCCCATGTTAAGCAAGCAAACACAGAGGTCACTGGCTCATTCTGGGTCTCTCCACTCATCTAGGGCAAGTACAGCATGATGCAGCCATTAAATAGCATACATTCACGAGCTATGTTTCTCGGCTCAGTTTTGATCCATAAAAGTAGGAGAAGCCTCTACCCTTTAAAGTACTTTGAGCTTTGAAAATCCTCTGCTGCATTGCGTTTCATCCAGGAGATGACTTGAGGTGCACTGCAGACTGCAAAACAGTGGCCTGTGAACTTGTTTGTGCCATGGCAAGTTTGAGGCCCACTGAGCATTTTCAGGAATCGACAGAACAGGATTCCTTGGCTAGTGCACCTCCCTGTCCTGGAGCTTCACAGTGCTCTGAGCAAATAAGCTTTGCTGAAATACAACCAAACAGTAGTATGCTACACAATGGGAAGATGCTTGCTGATTCATTGATGCTTGGGGAAAGCAAGCCTTGAATACACTGTACATGCTCTTTATAAAATATATACTATGGAATGCAGTCTTTGGCAAAATATCTTATAGTCCATTAGCCTTGTAGGGATAATTAAAAAAAAAATAGTAATCCGAACCAATTTCAGCCAAACCACATAAAACTAACACCTTGTGTTTCATAAATGAATTAAGCGTAGTAGAGCAATTGTCCTTGGCTGCAGGTCCATGTTCTTATGCGACAGTGCCTTCCTCACAATTATTTCATCATGGAGGTGTTTACTAACATTATTTTCCTTGCAACAGTTTTTAATAACATTCTCTGGGGAATGGTTCCACTTAAGAATCTTAAATTACTGGCTTTTCTCAAACACATTCATATTGGCACTTGTGTTTATGAATGTGTTTTCCTGTTTCTTTGTGTCTGACATGTTGTGGCTTAGTAGATTACGTGAGACTCAAAGAGAATAAGTATAGTTTTCTTCCTCTGGAGCTGATAGTAACTGAAAATCTATTTTCACAAACATCTGCAGTGTTTCTGATGCTTTACCATGAAAGTTAAAAATGAATCCTTTCCTTGTCTGTCTGTTTTTGAATGGTATCGATGTTTGAGAGTTTTCTTTATCTTCCACCAGTCTGACAAGCACTACAAATAGGTTTAAGTGTAACTTTTGAGTTAAAAAAAGAAAAAAAAGAAAAAAAAGGAAAAATTTCTTTTCCCCGTGAAAACCACATTTTGGTGAGGTCCATTAACTTTATTTATTTATTTATTTATCTTCTCCCAAAGGCTGCATTTACCTAAGGGGAAAATCCTCAATGAGAAGTGCTAGCCCTGCCAGCTCCGTAAGTCACTCCAGTCTACACGTAGCATCATTTATTGCACTTATTCTTTCCTGAACCTTGCACTTCCAGTGAGAGAGAGCAATAGCTTTGCTTCAGTGGGGACAAACGTGAAGCTGTCATTGGCCCTTGAGAATGAATTTACCTTGTCTCAGGGCTCAGAAGAAATGCAGCAGGTGCCATTTGTGCATTGCACAAACTGTCTTCCACAAATTGCCTGTCTCCTGGGCTCTGCTCTCCAGAGAGGCCCCATCACAAACAGAATTTCACATTCAAGTGAGCAGACAACAGTGTTTGCATTTAATCTTGTTTGGAGTTGTCAGCTACCATTAAAATGGAAACTCATTTTCCACCTCTCTCTCTTTTTTTTTTTTTTTTTTTTTTT
>PPHD01004021.1:0-18844 GCA_002909625.1 Bambusicola thoracicus | reverse complement strand
TTTTTTTTTTTTTTTTTTTTTTTTTTTGAGGGATGAGGATGTTTCCAGGAGGCTGGGGCAAAGCAGTTAGGGAATGCCACATAGTAAGGTTAAAGCAGGAGGCACCAGGAGGCTTCCAGTCTCCTTTAACACTGATTTGAATCTGCCCTTGATGATGTTTTGTGGACCTCTGATGGAGTAAGGGGAGAAACGATATGGTTGAGCATTCAGGTGCATTGTTTTTGGTGGTGCTTCTCTGTTAGAGAAGAATTTCTGGTAGAAGGGAGTTAATCATTAACTAGAGAAGATCCAACAGAAACTCCAGCACCAGAAATGCTGCAGGTGATGGAGCAGGGTGCTCAAGGCAAGAAGGATTTTGGCAAATGCATAAAATGGAAGAAGCTACCACAGCATTTCCTCTCTTGAGCAAGAGGCAGCTCAGCTTTCCATGAAGTGTATGGGCCCTGGAACCCAAACAAAGCATTGAGTGGCTGTGCTGGTGCTGGAAGAGCAGAGGCAGGAGCAGAGGATGGTGTTGATACAAGGATGGTGATGGCGTGAGGGACGTGGTGGGGACTGCTCACACTACCACACCCCTATTTTCCTATCTATTTTACATTTTTTTCCAATTAAAGAAAAATACTGGCTATTTGTCATTGGGTGAATATTTGTGAGTAGGGAAAGATTGTCCAATGAACATTTAGCATAATTTTCCTGCCTTGCCAGTCAGGGGCTTGGTCCAGGACTATTTACCTTGACACTTGCTGCTGGCAGGAGGTTTACCCTGCAGTATTACTTCTACTTTCCTATCTCTTTCATCTACACAATTCAGGATGAAATGTTCCCATTCTGTTTGTGATTTGGTTTACACTTTGGTAAAGCAAGAAAAATAAATGTACTGTGCAGGGGTGCTTGCTTGTTCTCCACCAGAAGTGACCCTACACGCATAGAAAGCACTTTAGACAAAAAGAGAAAACAGGCAAAAGCAAGCTGGAGCTATAGCAACCCAGAGGCAAAAGCTACCAGGAAGGTGCAATGTCATCCAAACACAGCAGCAATGAAGCAACAAAGTGGCATCCTTCCAGAAAATAAGGTGCTGCTGCTGCTGCTGCCAACAAGTTGTTGGGTTTTAACCATGTCTCTTGAAACATGGCTGTGAGCACAACCCTCCTGTCAGGTTGTGTCCTCATCGCTCCACCTCCTCATCTGTGCTTCACCTGTGCTTAAACCTCTCTCTATCTTCCTGCCTTCTGCTGGTGCTCCTTCACGGTAACCTCTCCCTTCTGGCTGATTTGGGAACAGGTTGATGAACAGGCCCTTCTTGCAGCTTTCTGTGTTCCCAGAGGCTCTCGAGACTTCTAGCAGCATCCTCATTATCCATATTTCTCCCAAGCCTTTCTCTACTGAAATGAGCAGATCTTTCAGCATTAGAGATCCATGCTCAAGCCATGAGAATTTGCCCATTGTAGATAGGAAGAACTGCAGTGATAGGAATTCTTTTCTCAGTAGCAATTAAAATGAAGTTTGGCTACTTCATTTCAGTTCTGTGTAGTATGCTGCACATGTAACTCCTCCAAATACCTGTTGGCTTTTTAAGGTTCTGCCTACTTTTTGGGTGGCAGCAAGCATACACTGGGAGCTGTCAAATCCTCCTCACACCCAACATGGCAAAATCTCCTTGTCCACACCAGGCTGACAATGCCCATCATTTCTGCAAAAGCAAAGCTCCCTACCTCTCTCCCCATCCATGCCCATCCTCGCAGAGGGTATGTGCAGCACAGCTCGAAATCCATCCCTATCCAGGACAGTGCTTTCGGAGACAAACGTTGCAGACTCATTTCTGCAAACTAGATAAAAGACAAAATGTATTACCAACATACACAAGGAAATTTAATGTTGATGAGAAATCTTTTTTCTCTACACTGTTGCGATTTATTTTCCGCTGGTGCACAGCCCCAAGGACCTCTCTGGGCTTCTCCAGCAGCTGCACTCCTGGGGCTGCCCAGGCTGTTTTTTCCACCCTTCTTGGCACGCAGTTTTACAGTGCTTCTCTCCTCTCACCTCTCATGCATGAAACTCTTCTCCTGACACAATACCTGGCAAGCCCCCTGGCACTCGGCTGTTTGGGAACAGGAGAAGCGCTTGTGTTTTGCCGCAGGCTTGTTCCGTCTGAGATCCTGGAATTATTTACAGTAATTATGTTGATTTTCAGGCACCACTTTTAGGGTTATTTGGCCTCATCAATAATTGTATTAACAGCAGGACGGCAGTGATACTAGACAATGCCAGCGGTTTCCCATACGCTTCAGTAATGACATTCCCACTGCAAAGGGCAGCACTGTGACAGCTGATTTTTTTCATTGGCTCTTTTAAGAAAGGACAAAGAGAGTCTGACTGTGCTGTGGTAAAGCCAATGCCACTGTGGCAGCAGAGCCCTGGTTGGGCACATCGTGGCACAGGAGCCGGCCTGGTTCTGGACAGCAGCTCCAGCTGCACTCACTGCCACCAACCAGAGCCCAGGTCTTATAGCCACAAAAGATAGTGATGGAGGATTGCAATGAGACACATCTGTGAAGTGTTCCCACTGTGGATGTGAGTCCTGTGGCTGCTGTCAGCAGCAGGCCCCGCTGGCAGAAGCCAGGGCTGCAAAACAACTAGAAGGCTGTGTATCTGCTGTTGTGTCTTCTGTGTTTGGGTTGGTTTGGGTTTCCCTTATTAATATACAGAAGACTTCTTCAATTTGCCCTGAGTGACTTACAGCTTAGTAATTTCTGCTGAATGCTCTGGAAGTCACTGCAACCACGACAAACTGTTTACCAAGTTTTACAAGAAAATGAGCCTGCCCTCTAGCTGCAGATCATGCACATGGCTGTTTACTGCCTTTTCTGCTGGAGAAAGGGATTCACACCAGTTTTGCTTCCTCATGTGCTTCCCAGGCACTCCTCCCTGAACCTGGGGCTTGTTGAGCACCTTGGTGGGACTGAGATGGCTGCCTAGGAGCCCCTGAGATTACTTCCCAGGAGCCCCTGACATGGCCGCCCAGGAGGCCCTGACGTGGCTGCCCAGGAGCTCCTGACACAGTCACCCAGGAGGCCCTGACATAGCTGCCCAGGAGCCCATGATGTGGCCACCCTGCAGCCCCTGACATGGCTGCCCAGGAGGCCCTGACATGGCTGCCCAGGAGGCCTTGACATGGCTGCCCAGGAGCCTGGTTGCTGACCCAGTGCAACTGTGGGGCTTTGGTGCAATAATGCTGGTTCTCCAAGCTGCAGGGCAGCTGTTCATGGTATCCATTCATTTCCATTGCCCTCATCAGTGGTGACAAACCAGTTCCTGAAGGGCAGGGACATTTCTCGCAGCCCACAGCTTTGTCACTGATTGTAGCATTTTTGTGTAGTCTTGAGATATAATACTGGTGGTACGTACACCTAAAAGGTCAGCACCTGAATTTAAACCAGTAGGATCACAGAATGACAGCAAACATGAATTCAAGTGCCATTTTGTATATATATATATATATTCTGTGGCTAAAACAATCTTGAAAAATGCTGGAGAAAACAGCCCACTGGTTTGCCAGGGGACTGGTGCTCTAAAATCATAATGCCTCTGAAACACTGGAAAGGTTTGGTGTTTTGAAGTTCTGTGTGGTGAGAAGGCAAACTGATGCAGATACGTACTTGATATAGTGGCACAGAGACACGTGGTACCGTACAAACAAACCACTGAATAAACAGAGACAGTGCTCTGGGTTAAGAAGCCAATGGCTTTAGGCATGTATTACTTCAAGAAGTAAACAAACTTCTCCAAATTACCTCAAATGGAACACCATTTCAGAAATACTGAAATTTCTGAAAAAGGAAACTTTGCTGGGACTTGAAAGAATGAATTATCCTGTTACTAATCATTTGCAATGAAAGGTGAGAAGTTCATCTTTAGAGAAGTGGCATCTTCTATACAGCTGCCATTGCCTAGTGCAAGTGGTAGAGATAATGTGGGTCAGGTCTGGATCGTCTCTTTGCCCCAGCTGACTTGGAAAGCTGTTTCCCAAATGTGAGGATGACCAAGACCTTCCATTAGTAACAACAAACACACGCTCTGTGACTGTGACCAGATGTCCTGGCTGGAGCTGGGCTCACCCTAGTGACCATGGTGCTGGCTGTCTTCCAAGCGGTTTCTGCCAGCCTCTTTTGCAGACACTGTCTCACTTAGGGGCTGGCTGAGATGCAGAGGCATTTATTAGCACAGCAATTAGGCTGCCACACTCAGAAGAAAAAGTAATGAAATCAGTTGTTTTGGAAACAAAACATAGTTTCCAGCCAAAACTTTTTTCTTCCATCCACAAGGCTATGGCACTATAACCTGAATGTGGGGCACCCCAAGTTTAACTGCTGAACTGAACAATGAAATCCTCCCTGGCCCATGCAAGAAGTCAATAAGAAGAAAAGAAAAGAATGCTTTTAGCATTTTTGATTTAAATTTTTCTTGGAAATCTTAGATTTTAACCAACCTGTGGATTTTGTAGCAAGTGCCTGCCATTACTGAATGCTTTAAAGTAAGAAGTCCAGTGAACTCTTTACCAAGTATTTGGTTACAGTGGTGGGATGGAGAGGTGTGGTGAGCAGCTGAAAGGCTCAGGCCCTGGACAGCTTTGAGTGTGGTGGGCAAACAGGGGAGAGCCATAAGCAAAGCCCAAAGTGGAGGAAGTTTCTTGTGAGAGTATCAGAGTGCAGTGAGGAGCAAAAACTTGCTGTGGCTGGTGAGAGGTGATACTTGGGATGGGCTGCTTTGGGGGCATTTGCAGCAGTGCTGGCACATTTTGCGATATCTGACTGCACTCAGCCACCTGCACGTCAGTAGGTTCATGCACCACGACGACCATGTATGACAGTGCTGTGCCTCTACTTGCTTCTCTATCAGCAATGACGAGAAATATCTAACAACTGGCAGAAGCAGGGAGGCTAAAATCATGTTCAGTAAGGAATTTCCTGCTTCAGAAGCCACTAGGTGGCATATGAGGTGTAGCAGAAATGAAGCACGGTAGCTGCAGGCTGAACAAACAGAACAAGCTCCCCAACGGCCGGGCATGGCTGGAGGCACCGTCACCTGTCCTGAGCAAAATTGCACAAAAGTCATCTTGTCGCAGTAATTCAGTATCCTGTCACAAAAGTGTGGGTGTTGTTCGGGTTGTTTTTTTCTTTTTTCTTTTTTTTTCCCTCTAAAGGGAAAAGAGAAGATATTAGCTGTTCATAGGACACTGTATATTAGTAGGTAAGATCCAGCCCATGATTCTCCACAAGGACCTCCTAGCACATCTCTGCTCCCCTCAGTCTGCAGACCAGGGGATGTAGCCACCACCCCCTGGGCAGGCCAAGCAACAGTTATTAAAGCAGTTACCAGTTACCTCCTGCTTTGTTCTCCCTTACAATTCATGTAGATTCTTATTTTACATGAACATTGATCAGCTAGAAGTTTATATCTAGCCTAATATATCTCATAAAGGTCATTAAACAGTCACTGATGTCTTAGCTTGCTATTGCAGGGGACAGTTTTGAAGCATTTTCCAGCTCTGTCACCTCTATGTTGTATTGAATCATTTGGCCATTTTCTTGGATTATTTCTGTATATACTTGAGTTGAATAAACTCCAACAAATATCCAGGATAAACCCATCTGCCTACTCAGGGCTAGCTATTTCTGGCACTGGGTCACAAATACATCTTTGTTCCAGTAGCTGACATACACTGTGCTTTTCCTCTAGCGGAATTTGCAAATAATGTCACAGAAGGCTCCTAAACTCCCCCAGTGCAGTGTTGTCATACACAGCTTGGAAATAACCTGAATCCTGGCCTTCTGAATCACAGGGTGACAGCACAGCATGGTATTTTCTCCCAGCTACTCATCTTGTGGGCATATTGTCATTTGGAACCAAGTTTTCTTGGTTAATCAACTGAATGAATAACTTGTGGAACTGTGTGAAATGTAAGGGGTGCCTCCATGAAAATGGGCAGAAATAGCCCTCAGTATGTATAGGAAGATATGTGGAACCTATTTAAAGAATCCTGTCTCTGAGAAGGAAGAGCAAGGGCTATTTTGAAGGGCAAAGATGGGAATTAGGTACATTACTTCTACACTGGACATCGTTTGTACGACTGCCCCATGCCATGGGAAAGCTGTGGTCTGGATAAGTGAAAGGTGAGTGAAGGGACAATTTCCCAGGCTATTGCTTGCAATGGTAACCCAGGCCCTAATTTGATTATAAATTCTGGGGCCTGGTATTAGCGCTGTAGGTGGCTTCCTGCTTTGTGTCTCTGCCCTGGCCAGTCTGTGGGTAGCGTTGGCTGAACTGCCCTACACAGTCATCAAGGACCATGGGGACTTGCGTGCTTTCTGCCACTTGAAGCCTTGAGAGGATTTGTAAGTGAAATAACAGTTTAGAAGTTTTAGGAAAGATTTGCTGAATTGTCCACACTTGTTCTTTCAGTAGAAACACTTAGGGCTTTTCAAAGCAAACCAAAGTTGTTGCTGTTGTAACTTCAGCATTAGGTGACAAAACATCCTTTTGCTGGCTCTCCTTATGGTACGTGGGCCTCTGAGAGTGGCTTTGGACTCTTCAGTTCAGAAGAATCCGCAGAACTGATCAAAAACATGAAGGGAATCTAGCTACTTAAAAAAAGGAAAAGAAGAAAAAAGAAAAAAAAAAAAACTGAAACCCCAACTAAACAAGCTTCTCAGTAATTTCTGGAGAACTCTTTCCTTTTGTGTAAGGACTCAGGTAGTAACAGTTAGAGTAAGGGAGCACTGTATGTTTTTACTAGCCTAAAACTCTGTTGTGTGGGAGAAGTGATAGACCTATACTGTGTTATTTACATTAGCAATAAGTAAACATGCTTAAAAATGTTGAAAGAACATGGAATTTACTGGGAAGAGAGAAGGTACTAAAGGAGCCCAGCATGCCAGTCTCTATTGTTGTCTCCTGCCTCTACCTACTTCCGGCACAGTGCCCTCTCCCTTGCTTTTGCAGAGTGCTTCAGCTTATTTCCAGCTCTGCAAACAAATGCATTCCCAGCTGAGGTCCCAGGTGATGAGCATGCCCTTGGCATTTGAGTTCATGTAAATTAAAGGACAGCTCGCTCACCAAATGCTGTCCTAGATCACGCAGTAAGAAGTAGGTTAACTCTTTATCGCCTACAGTAAAAGAGGATTTACTCTTAAATGCATTTGCTTTTGTCATGAGGATGCTGTGTGCTGTATCCACACAGGCTGAAAGACCTTCTTGTTGCAGGGACAGGTCTTGGAGCAGAAACTCCATGAGGAACATCCAAATAGAGATGGGCTTGCTATCTCACAGGTGTCTAAGAAATCAGAAATGTACAGTGTTACACTTTAAGGTGAACCCAGTCACCTGGGGCTTTGCTGTTTAGTAGAAAGGTCACAAATATTTCTCATCTCCATAATAAGCTAGAGGTCATCAAAAAGGCATTTATGGCTAGTGACACATAAAGCATCAATCCCTGCCGTGGCATGGTTTCAGCCCAGAAACCTGCACTTGGCAGGATGGGATAGGGCATGCAGGGGGCTGCTTTTCCCCCAGGGAGAGCAGTCCCACCTTGTTCTAGCTAAAGTTTCTTTGCAGAAAGCTCAGTCCTTGCTTTCCTACAGCCTGGCTGCCCTCTTTCCTGCAGCTGTCTCTCACAGAACTGGGCACAGTTTCTCCTGGAGCAGATTCCATGCCCACATTTATGAAGTGGCTCTAGGTTCGCTGTCTGGGCTGATGCCTTCAAGTTTTTGACATTTGTCCTCTAATGACAAGCTGAATCAGTTCCCAGTAGTGTCACTTTCAGCTGGTTTCTGACAGCAAAACAGGCTGGGCACTAGTAGGTGAAGCTGAAGAAATAAAGTGGAATAGGGAAGGAACCTTGAAACTCATTTCCTCCCTTTTCTCTTTATCTGTGGTATCTACACTGCCACAGAGATCAGAAGACAGGTTCCTACAGTGAACTGACCCGAACCTGAGATCTCAGCTATGGCCGTGTCGCATCTGACATGCTCTGCAGGGTCTGGGTTACACATGCTGCACTTCCAGAACCACAGCAGATGTGAGCAGTGGGTTTTTCTGTTGCTATTGCAATGCTGATTCCCCCTAGGACTTTAGCTGAGCTCACCGCTGTTCCACCCAGACCCAGATAATTAGGCCTCACTGCTGAGAAAAGCTTATTTGCTCTCTAAAAGCTGCTAGCCTGACCCAAACTCAGTGATATAAGGCACAGATAGGGAGGATCCCTGGTATTTGGGCTCAGGCCATGCTAGCAATGAGCCAGCAGCACTCCCCTGTCAGTAGAGCTGGTTTTTCTACAATAGCCTACTGTGTTGGCTTGAGAGAACTGTATTGCCCTATAGTCTTAACCAGAGTAGTCAATCTAGTAAAACTTGGCACAGTAGATGCTGATCCAGGTTCTGTACTTTGATATTGAAGTAGAAATGTTTGTTAAGACTGTGGAGAAAGAATGTGTTTCCTTAGGCGGTGAGAAGTTTAGGTGGCATTGCAGGGATGGACCTCATGATTGCATATGTTCAGTTTTCAGCTCTAAGCTTTTAATGCATGTTCCTAGCTGAAGGTTTTCCAGGCACTCTGTAGAGCCATTCAAACAGTCAGAATGACATCACAATTAAAAAAAAAAAAAGCTTTTGGTGCATTCAAACTTTGTGTATTGAATACTGAACTGTTTTGAATGTGAATGTTTTGAATGCTGAAGTATTTTTATTAGACTATGAAATACAAATGTTCTTTCCTGCAGGTGCCAAAGTACAACTTTCAGCCTTACCCTAAAGAGCGTTTACATCTTTTCTTACGAAATGCTGTTGGAATCATCCTGTTTCATGGGGATTCTGAGTTTCAACACAACGGTTTTCCCATGCACAGCTCTCTGTTAGAAGGTTTTCAGCTCTTTCTGGCCACATGACTGGCTAACACAGACTCAGTGCATCTACCTGCAGTATAGTTGTGGTGTAAGAAATTCCATCAACTGAAGCATTTTAATAAAAGCTGCACCACTGCACATATGCCTGAAATCTGCCTAGAAACATCTTACCTCCAGCGTGACATATTCTGAAAGAGCATTATCATTACAATAAAGCCTCTTCTCTTTCATCTATGACCTACTTTACAGTAATTTCTATCAAAAAGCACAAATGCCTACTGAATAAAATTCTATACATTTTATCCTTTACCCCGGGGATCTTAAAATCTTTTATTAACCTTCATAAATTAACCTCTCAGTGGCACCCTAGGTGATGCTCGCGGCACGTTTTGGGAAATTGAGGAACTGGAGACAAAGACTGATATGCTGAGCTGCCGTGTGAGCCTGCAGTGAGCCCATGAGGCTGCCAAGGCCATCTGAGTTCCCAGAAGCTCAGTTCTACTGCCTCAGTGTCTTCTCCTGAACTTAGTCATAAAATAACGGGGAGTGGGGAGAGCTCTTCTGGCACACAGACTATGGAAATCCTTAGAGTATTTTGCCCTTATTCAGTTCCCACATGATCTATTAGCACATGTGATGCAATGGTTTATTGTAAAATTTAGGGGGTTCAATTGTGCCAAGAAGTAAAGCAGTGAAAAGGAAAAGAATGGAAGTAGTTCCAGACCCTATGCTTGTCCTTGAGATCCTCTGCCAGTAAGTCGTGCTTGTCCTGCCCTGTATTTTTAGTTTTCTTTATCATGAGACTGAAGAGCTGGACAGATACCAGGAAAACTAATGGACTGATCGACTATGCAGAGACAGAAAGTGGGAATAGCCATTATGTCCTGACAGCTGCCCCAAATAAGCAAGGAGAAAGAGGGAAGGAGTCTTCTGAGCTATTGCTCTGGTGTCACACATGCAAGAAGTGAGAGAAGACAAAACATCTTCCACCTGGAAATGTTATTTTTTTAGAGGACCATATTCCCCTCCTGCAAGGATGTGGCAAAAACCTATTATAATCAGCACCGTGAATCATATGTCCTCACTGCAGCTTGAGGAAGAGACTTCTTCAAGCCACAGAACAAAAATGTGGTTTTTTGAATGCCTTTTTGCCTTCTTAACACAGTGCTCACATTTGCTGACATAAACTTCTAATGAGTTTTCATGCAGATTTCTTATTTTGTTTTATTTTGTTTTGTTCTATTTTATCATGCATTCTATCAGTTGCAGTTGATAGCAGTGGCAACAGTCATACAGTGTAATTAGCACTGTTGCTCTTCTGGCTTTGGTTTCAGCTCTACGAAGGCAGGACTTTTATGGGCTGCAAATCAAGGGCACTTTGTGAGTACTTTCCTGGCTTCTAGGAAGTGATCAGTAGTGACAGCTAAACATCCCATCTATTATTTATCAGCTTTATCACAGTTTTGAGTTTTGCCCTTTATACTGTGCAGGAAATGGAGCAGAGAAATAGAACACCTCTGCATGGGAAATCACTTAACACTGCATGGATTGATCAAAAAACAAACCAGACCAGCAGCCAGGTACAGGGAACATGGACACTAGGAGGAAGAAGCAGGCTGCCAAATGCTGGGGTTCCTATATTGACTGCTCCTCATGATATCTTTCATTTTAAAAAACTGCAGTATTCATCCATGCTGAAAGTCAGAATAGGCAGTTCCATTGCCTATGTCTGCAGAGGGCACGGGCAAGCATTATGCTGGTTCATGGAAGTCTGCATAAGAAAGGCGCTCAAACTCTGTAAAGTATCATTTAAGTGCTGTGTTTTAGAGCTAATGCTATAAAGAAAGAAAGGGTGGCATACATAACTGTACGTCCCTTCTGATGCCGGGTTGCTAGAGAAGTTTGTCCTGTGGACAAGGGATGCACGCAGCACAGCACAGTGTGGGGACTGCAGTTCAAGTGTGAGATGGCTGCTTTGTGGGTGAGCACAGACATAGGAGCTCAGCTCAGACCAAGCACTCGGCCCCACTGAGGCTTCCTTACCCCTGATCCCTTACAAAAGCAGGTTGTGGTCATGCCAAGCCCAGCAGCACGCGTCCTCCACCCACCCAGCAGCACCATGCACATGGCAGAGGCTTGCAGGGGGACGTCGGCTCTGCAGTCCCACCCTGCCCCAGGATGTGATGTGCCAATTATTGGCATCTGTGCACCAGGCAGCCCCTGGTAGTAATTATGGCTCAGGCATATGGGTTAATCTGTTGCTTCTTGCTGTGAGATCACTGTCCCTGTAGCAGCACACCTTTCAACAAGCCTTCCTAGGGAGGCTTAAAATCCCTCTAAAAACCCCTTAGCAAGCAAAAACTCATCCTTATTTCAGTGTTGCTTAACTCCTGCATGTCACTAAACAGATGTTCTTAACCCAGTATAGATTTAAGCTTAATCAACCCAAGTGAGGACAAACCTCCTTGCCATTAATGTGTTTGTCTTTCTGCACTGGCTGACTCACACAGGTCTGGCTTCTACAGCTATTGTTGAAAAATAAGGCTTGGAACCCCACTCACCCACCCTGATGTAATTTCTCAGGCTTTGCCAAGGGGGTGGAAAATGCCACTGAACCAGACGAGCAGCCCTCATGCTCCTTGGGACTTGGGTTGTACCAGTGCAAGCGGCACAGGACCGAGCCCTACTGCCAATTATGAACATTTAAGCAATGCCAACAGGTCTGTGGTGCAGGTGAAGCAAGGCTGGGCTGAGAGCTCCCCGCCTGCATCCTCACCAACCCTGTGTCCCACTGGCCTGGCTTCAGGCTACCCAAGAAGCTTATCCCATGGCTGCAGGCACATGAGTTACTCCATCTGTGGAGTGCCTGGAGATGGTAGGAATGGAGACCTTGGATCCCAGTGCTGTGGGGTGCATGGTGACTGGCTGGACAGCCCCGTAGTCCTGCTCCAGGTCACTGTGTTTGATGGATTGATGCTTGGAAAGCACTGGTCCTTCAGCTCACAGTGATGTGCAGTGGCTCTACCGCAAGGAAAACTGGTTTGGCACTCCTTGTTCAGTGCTATACCTTCTCTTTGGCCAGTATGAGTGTATTTTTCTCTGCCTGAAAGTAATATTTTTAAACAGAATTACCTTAACCTCCACAGAGGGGTGTTACAAGTTATTTGGATGCACTGTGCAGCTGTTTAGGCTTCAAAAATCAGATTACTCTTTCCTTTTAAAACTTAGAGGAATGTGATCTTGAGCTATGAGTCACCTCACTGTGACGTACTCCTTTGGACTGTTTTTGCTTCGAGAAGAAACTGTGAGCATCAAACAGTAGCGCAGGGCACTGAGGGATGAAGGAAAGCCTCCAGGCACATTGTGCCAGGGGAAACCCAACAGGGATCAGGCAAGGAGCTGTGCCCCTGTGCCAGCAAGAGGTGGGATGCTGGATGCTGGAGGCAGGGTGCAAGATGCAGGATGTGGGCACAGGTGGATGGACTCACCCTGAAGCTAGGCATGCTCCTGTCCAGTGGCACGTGGTGCAGTGTGGGAGGAATTGTGAAAGATGCTGAAAATGGTGCTGACCTGAACAAGAGGAAGGTACTCTCCCTCACAGCTGTCAGACAGACCCCTGGGCTACAGTGCTCAAGGCCTCAGCAGGGAGGAGCCTGGGAGCAGGGCACTTCTCCTGCACTCCCACCCCCTCTACTCCCATCCCACAGCCCCACCAGCACAGCCTCTCCCGTCCCCATGCCCTGCAGCAGGGCTCTGTGCCATGGCTGCATGCCCTGTGTGCAGTGGGGTGGTGAGGGCTGCACTGGGGTCCAGACTTCCCCCAGACCCTTACGTGACTGACAGTGGGGAGCACGGCATGGACTTGGGCCAGAGAGCAGCCTCTTAGTAGCACTTCTATTAGTCAGTGAGCAGTAAGGCAATAGGCTGGTGAACGTCCTCTTGTTCCTGGTGGTGCCCCTGGTCTTCCAAGTCCTCTTTGTGACTTCAGCAGAGCATTTTTGCACGTGTGCAGCGCGGCCGTGCTGTTACACAACCAACTCTGTCTGCAAGCGTTCTGGTTTCACTTGTGATTCATATCACACAGGGGCTGAAGCGCGTTCACCGGCTCCGGCAGAACAAAAGTCACGAAGCTCTGTAGGCTAAGGTTCATAGCACTCGGCCTCTGGAGCACCACAGGCATTTCAGTCACACTGATAGTGGTTAATATTTACAGGACCAAAGATCACAGAAAATCAACAGTGTCCGTGAGGTGACCGCGAGCCGAGACTTTGAAACCACAGCTGGGAACGCTGAGGTAAAACTTATCAAATGAAAAGGATGGCAAAAATAACCATCAGTGGGGTTTGCTTCCTTCCCTCCTACATCTCCTTGTGCAACCCTGCACGCACAGCTTTGCCTGAAAGCTTCTGACCCTAAAATGAGGCTTTATATCACATGCTTTGAATAAAACGATTTGTGATAGGCAAAGGGAGCACCGGGCTAATCCCAAAAGTATCTAGTTCATGTCATGCTTTCCTGGAATTGTGTAGCAACCCAGTATTGCAGGTTGGGGCTCCCTGAGCTGCATCATGGTCCATGGGACACAGCTGACGGTGATTTTTCTAGATCCATCTCTCACTTGCAGACCAGTTACGTTGTGCAGTCCCAAATGCTCACATTGTGCAATTCAGGAATCTGGGAAATACGTCATGCAAGAAGGCTGCAAGAGTGGAATGAGATAAGACACAGAGAGAAAGGCAGGGAGAAGAGGAAGCCCCAGCATAAAGCCACCAGGAGGGCAGGGCAATGGTCTGTGTGAGAGTGAGGCCGCCGTGTGATTGAGCTCCATTTTGGAAAGCATCCTCGTGTGCATGGCCCATCCCTGGCCAGGTGTCCAACCTCAGAGTCAGAGCACAAAACAAGAGCACACAGAAGCTTTGGGGCCGGGGTGAGGTGCGCAGCACGCTACATTTTCTGTCCCGGACAGATAATAACTGCAGGGTTATTTGTGGAGCGGGGCTTCAGCTGGGGCTGCATGCAGATCAGGGTTCAGTCTCCTGGCAGTGGGCTTGGGATGGGCCCCCCAGGAGTAAAGGAGACAAAGGTGGCATCTAAGGAGGCAATGAGTGCAGGGCTGGCCAGTCCTAGCCACCATGATGCTGGTCCAAAGGAGGGCGGGGAGCTGTGCCTCTGACCACAGAGCTCCAGAGTAATCCCAGGAGGGAGGAGTCTTACTGTTTTGGCACTGGATTGTGCTTGGGAGTACTCAGTGCAGTTCCCAATGGATTCTTCTCTGATCTGGTGATCATTAAGCCGCACATCCCAAAACGTCCCTAAAACAAGAAATCCTGGGAGGGAGTCTCCCGTAAGCACCCCACAGCCACCAAGATTCAGCCTTTCACCTCAGCTTGCCCCCAACCCAGGCAGCTGAGATCTTCCTCCCGTGGCTCATAAACACAGAGGGACCCTTCTGCACAGCTGAGCTGTTTAATACTTAAATTGGCAGTTTTCAACCTGCAGCCCCTGGAATCCTGAGGGCAGGAGGTAAATAACGCACAAATGAGAAGCTCATTGCCAGGACTTTAAATTTCCCACAGGGGGAATCCCGCATCTGTTGGGGAAAATATCTGTGCCCATAAACATAAAGCGGTCCACAGCCTCCCAGATGTGTGCTCGCCCATAAAACACTCGGTATTCTTGTGGAATGGCATTCCTATGGAGTTAGAGTTTGGCCACATGATAACAATAGCCAGGGCTGACATTTGGAGAAGTTGTGTATGTTCTGCAAACGTGCGGCAGGCCGTTATGCACAACCAGTTGTGTCATGCCATTAATGTGGCTGGGATTTAAATCTCAGCTCACCCGACTGGCCAGGCCTGTTCCTCAATAATCCCGAGTTAAAAATGCAAAGTCATGTGTATTCTGTGCAGGGCTCTGTTTTTATTTCTTGTTCGCTTCTAGCGCTTTCTTCTTTGCTAAACTGCTTGCATAATGCACTGCAATTGTAATTCAGGGAGAAAAGCATTGTGGCTGCTGGTGGCTGAGGCAGTGGGAAATGTTTTACCAGCAGAACTGGCAGGTCGTTTTATTGTGGCTAAGGAAGAGGAGGAGGTTAAAACATGTGAAGCTGGCAGTGCTTCTGTGTTCTAGCATTTATTAACAAGATGAGGCAGGGACCATATTTGCTCTCAGAGGGGCTGGTGTTCAGTGCTGCAATACAATTTCACGCTGCACAAGAAAAGCTCTGCTTAAACCCTCCAAAGGGTGCAAGCGAGTTTAGCAGACGATCATTTCAGTCAGTCCCATTAAACAGGGCATTCAGCATACAAAAATGCTTCGGGGCTCTGAGCTCATCTTGCCACATTTGTATTTATTGAAGATAACACAGGATTAGGCAGCAGTAATTTGAACGTACCATGCGTATGCATGCATATGGTGTGTGCGATCAGTTCAATGTCTATAAGGAGTTCAATTCCCATTGTCACATTACCTAAACACCTGCTTAGGGAGGGAAATACTATTATCTCTTGTTTACAAATAGCAGACTGAGGCATGGAGAGCATAGTGTCCAGACGAGGGGTGCCAAAGTTCTCCCCGTCAATCATTGGAAGTCCAACGGGAGTTAACTTAGAAAATGCTTTTAGCGTTGTGCAGCTTAATTACTTGTCTGGGGTCACAGAGAGCAGCCACAAAGAACTGATCAGAGATTTCAAACTAGCACCTTATATATCAGACCATCCCTCTTTCCTCCTCCACGGAAGTAGAACTGTGATATTCACATAAGACAAAAAATGTTGTGTCCTTGGCAAGTACTTACATACTTGGTTGAGTCGATTCGTTGGTTTCATGGTTTAATCCAAAGCTAAATATGAATCCAATTATTTCACAGCATCTTAGGAATATGATTTTTTCTGTGACTGCAACTTTTGAATTGTCACTGCTTTGAAACCTTTCAAGTTAGGATCCTTAGACATTACACACATACATACCTGTCACATCGCGTTCTCATGCTTACTGTGAAAAGAAGGAATCGTTAATGTGTTTTTACTCTCACGGGAAAATATATTTTCTCTTTCTAGAAATGAAGAATGAAAATGGAGCCTTCACGCTCTTTTTCAGCTAATTGGCTACTATACACCGTTTTTCCCTCAATAACGTGTTGATTTACTTAACATGGCATTGTCATTTCCAGAGTTTCCATTTTGCATTTCCTCAGTACTTTGAATGCAACACATCATATTTTTATAAACCTGCTTTCTTTCTCTAAATTTCTTTGTTCTTTGGTTGCATCTTTCTCTGCACTAGAGTTGGATTCCAGCTTAAAATTAAGTTCCCTCCCAATACCAGATGGCGTATTCAGTTCCCTTTGAAATGTGAACCTGTATGCAAGGGTATGAGTGGCATGTGACAGGTAAAATCCTTCTCCTCGGTGCCAACTCTTACTAAGAATTTGGCTGCCTACAAGCCATGCATTTGCCCTTTGAAGGTGAAATGCAGAATTCTGCACTCTGTTGGGTGCCCCAGAACCGCTTTCCAATGCACACAAGAGCCCACAGTCTCAGGATGGGACCCAAAATGGCCAGTGCTCCAGGCAAGCCATAGAGAGCTGCTATAACAAGGGCAAGGCAAGCCCCAAACACCCATCTCCAGGCAGCTTAGCCAGCGCTGTGGGCAGGCATCCCCAGAGAATGCTTAAGGACTTTTCTTCCACCAAACCAAGCACGACTCGCTCCTTTACAACTGCACTGGAAGAAAAGACCTCCCCTATGCCCTCCTTGGGATAATAGCTTGAGTTTTCTAAATAGTCCAATTGCAAATCTCTCATGGTACTGTTGGGCAAATTTGATGGCACCAACCATTTGCTAACACAAAAGAACATCTGCATTTTTGGTTGAAAGCAAATACTTAAGGATAGGCTACCGTTTCTTCTAGGCATTTAGCAAATGTGTTCCTCATTCCTAGCCAAGAACAGGGAGATGTGCCAACTGGTATCTTACTGTCACTTACTGCTACAGTGCTTCATTTTTCCTATCAGATGGAGTAATTCAGGAGCTGTGTGTGATTCAGAGAGTAACCTGTACTTCAGTAGTAAACATTTATCTTCTGGGTTGGGCTTTTTATTTGGTTGTTTGTCCTTAGACCTTCTATGTAAGGTATGGATGTAATGACCCATTCCACTTTTCAGCGCAAATCTGCAAAGTCAATGCATAAGCAGGATGACTGCAGCAATTTTAGGCCCATCTGCCTGACTGTGAGAACATATCTGGAAAAGATCCCTGCTTAGGTACACTTCCAAAGTGAGGTTGGGGTGTCCATATCCATGATTGCAACATTTCTCCCCACACTTTCTCTTGGATGTACCTTAGACACCGCTGTCCCTGACCCGCAGGCTCTGTCCATGTTGGGCAGCAGAGATGTGCAGCTCCCTGTCTTGGTGCCTTGATGTTGTGTCTGCTCGTGTCTGACCATATCTAGTAGGAATTTTGGAGGCTAAACCCTTTTCACCTTGGTCCTCCTGGTTATGCTTCGCTCATCTCCATGAGATTGCTGGGAGGTTGCTGGGAGGTTGCACATGATGAAGAGAGTAGAACGAATGAGGAGAGCAAGAAAATCGATGTGCTGAGGTAAAGTCAGCTTAATAGGTGAAGGAAAGGGGCAGGGGGAGAAACGCAAGTAATGCAAAAGCAGACACTCCCCACCTCCCACAAGCAGATCCACGCCTAGCCAGACTCCAAACAACAGCCAGCTCAGAAGTCTCAGACCTCCCCTTCTTTTATCCCAGATGTTTAACTTGATGCTATATGGTATGGAATATCCCTTTGGCCAGTTGGGGTCAGCTCTGCTATCCATTACACCTATATATTGGGAGATAGATGGGGAAGCAAGAGGGAGGTCTGAAGCCTCAGGTATTTCACTGGCTACCAAATGGCAAGATGGAGCCAGATCCACCCACATAAATATTTATACTAGAAAGACAAAGATGTGGCACATCCCTGGGTGATGTGAAGAGTCTTCAGCTGATGTGCATCTTCAAGGCTTGTTCTTTCCAGCAGGGCAGTGGCAATTCACATCAGCAGAGGAGCCGCTACTCTAATTAGTCAAACCCTTAGAACAAGGGTGGCTGTCATCTTTCCATCCACCCTGCTCTCTGCGTATGGCTGCTACTTGTTTATACATATTAATATATGCTAGCTTTGCTCATTGTCTTTTATGTGTGTATGTCTATAAAGCGATAGGCAGGCAGCAAAACTGGTGGATTTTGACTTTGACCAGCCCTGTCCTTGCAGAGAGCTGTGTCCTTGCTCCTCCCAGCATCCTCCATGCCTGTGTGCAGTCTGCTGCATGTGAACTGCTCCTGCTTGCTCCTGGGATGTAGATGTTGCATCCTGGGATGCAGATTTTGCAGCATCCTCAGCCTGCACCGCCACTCCTCTGCATGCTCTTGGACAGGCTGCCTCACCCAGCCCAACCTGCCCAGTGTTGTCCTCTGCCAGGAGGCTGTAGATGTGGGACTTTTTTCACTCCTGTGCTCTCTGCATTGGGGATGGGAGAGAGCATTGTCCATAGGTTGCATCTTCCGACCATACCCCAGGGATGCACCAGTCTGTTGTCTGGATCAGCCTTGATAACCTGGCTGGGGGACCCCACTGCACACTGTGAAGGCATCAACTACTGTTTTCCCTTCTCCTTGTGAATACAACTAAGCAGATATGGGGCACTGCCCTGCTGTTGCCCATGTTGGTCCCACCCTGGATGTGACAATGGCAGCCAGCCCTTGCTCTGTGTGCGCGTTTCTGTAATTCTGCCCCAATCCTTCTGTGGGAGTGAGGTGCTCACGGAGTGGGGAGGCCACTAGGACATGGCTGGAGAGGGGTGTATGCTTGCCAGGGGCACATTGGAAGCTAGGGGCCTATTCTGTGATAAAGTGTGGGCATAGCGTGAACAGACACTGGTGTGCAGAGGGATGTC